>BMAO01023664.1:0-135800 GCA_019973975.1 Trichonephila clavata
TTTATTCAAAATAAGATAGTAATTTAATACTTTTTAAAAAAAAATAAAACAAAATAAGAATAGTTATATATATATATATATATATAAGGCAACAAAATATTCCAATTTAAAATCTCTTTTTAGGCATCAGTGAGGAGTAAAAATCTAATATTTTAAAATTAGAATAGAAAAAAAGAGCATTAATCAAATCTAAAGATAAAGATTTTCTTGCTGAGTGAATACAAATCTTTCAGGTAAAAATTGATTTTTTTTAGAATTCGAGGAATTTACGTATGGAAAAATAATTATAACTGTTGAATGCCATGGGGCATTTATCGTAAAAGCTGTAATTCTAAAGTCTCTAAGTCCTTCAACAGTTTGTTTTGATATTAAATCTTTGGAAAAGGAGCACAGTTTCTAATTTTCTAATAAACGTTTGTAGCAAAGCTACTTTTTTTTTCATTTTAATTTACGTAATTTTAATTTTTTACAACTCTTGTAAATTCTTTTTCTTATCACATATCACATTCGATAAAGATAGAAAGTAATAAGTTACAAGAGAGAAAAAAAGAGAATTTTTTTTTTTGAATACGAGTATCTTAGAGCTTCCAAATGAGAAGCTCCTTTTAAACTATTTTGAAGAAATTCTACAGTTCAATCTTGTATGTTTTTTCACTATAGTATACTTTTTTCATACATATATATAGATACAAATAATTTTTTTAAGAAATACCAGCTCAAAGCATTTTTATAGAATATCTATTTTACTTCACTTCAGATAGATATTACATATAAAAACAAACAAAATGTAATAAATAATGCCAACGTTTAAATAAAAAGATAAATAAAATATATTAAAGGTTTCATTAGAAAAATATTGCATTGCCTTGGGGAATTTAGTTTCTTTGTTGTATGGCCCATGTACTTCGTAAGGGCCATAAAAAAACTGATCAATTAGGAAAAATATGTTTTAAGTGTTTATAATACTTTCAGTTATTTGTAATTTTAAATAAATTGGGTTGAAGTCATTCTATCGCCCTGACCAATAATTATATATCTTTCTCCAGATAAGGAAGTATAAATCAAGTAATTCTTCTTCACTTTTCATGATTTTTGTAAACAAAAAAAGCATATTTGCATTTCTATTAAAATAATAATGCGAAATGATACTTTTGAGTGTAGAACGAAAATTGAAGCTTTTGGGTTGTATAACTAATTAATAGTGCATTTGAGACACAGCTAGAAATAGCAATTATTTTGCTAATAATCAATATTAAATATCACCTAATTCTTGATGATAATGCGATGTTCGAAAATTTACATGAGGAGTGACAAGAGAGTTTAACACAGAAATCTGAACACAAATCAATGGAAAATTTTTTTCTTGACTTCTCGATATGAAAAATGTCTGAACAATGGTGGGTATCTATGTAAAACAACAGTTTCTGACATATTCTCTCACAGAGATACTCAACCTGTGACCCATCGAGTATTTTTAAGTGACCCCGGTCATTGCCCATTGCTGTGGAAAATTCACTTATTTAAGAACAATATATTAAAAATCTGGTGTTAAGAAATCACGAATATATCAATTTTGTTTCTTGTTGGCAATGTCGTACGAGTGCAAATTCGTGTTCTATTTGTATCATTGTTACGGTTAGTGATAACAGACAACAGTGCAGTAGTTAGCGTTTTATGGGTGGGACTAAGTTTTAAATATATTTCACATACCTTGCAAGTGAAAAATAACAGAAGAAAATATATCGTTTCAAGACGATTGGAAGGTCAGTTATTTTGTAGTCAAAAACAAACATGGATCAGTAATTGTTTGATTTGTCACGAAAGTGCTGTGTTTAAAAAAATACCAATATATTTAACAGGAATCATTCAATGACACTTTTCCACGAAGATTTCTTTCAAGAGGTAATAAAGAGGCTTTCTTGAATAATCTTTGCAACAGCAACAAAATGTTTTGTTAGTGGTAATGTCACAGCGGTAACAAAGGCATGTATGAAGTTTGTTATATTATTGGTAATCATATGAAACCGTTTACTGATGCTGAAATTGTGAAGGAGTGTTTCTTAAATATTTTTAATACATTGGCAAACATGAAAGTTATAAAAGTTGTAATTAAAAAAAGCAAAACAGGAGTTAAAATATTTTGATCAATTTTCCACATTTTAAACCCTTTCTCCTTTATTCTCATAATTTGGCTCACAGGAAATTAATAACATATGTATGCGCCCCAGCAGAAAAAAAAGGTTGAGTACCCCTGCTCTATCACGTAAAAATAAACTTTTTTTTAGAATACTTTTTATGAGAGTAATTCCAAGACGATACTTAGTTTCGGACACTCTTCGCAATTTTGAAATTAACATCCATGTATATCTTTGAAGTTACTCTTTGGATGAAGGTTACTTCTCTATGCATTATCATATAAATCGCTTCAGACATTTTTTTAAAAAAATCTAGTAAAAAATCTAAAAAAACAGTGGGCAGATTTTCGAAAAAAAGCTGGCAGCAATTAAGACAAAAATAGTGCAATGTTTTTGTGCAGAACTTTTGAATGACTAAAACGTAAAACGTTTTTTGAAAGAAAAAAAACTTGAAAAATAAAGACACTGACAACAAATGGTTGTCAGAGTTTGTTTACTCATGGAGACGTAACTCTATTAGTGAACTACTTGGATATTCTTCTAATATCAAGAAGAAGAAAGTGTGTACACAGTCCATGACAGCCTATGACACACACCTTCATAAAGGAAGGGAGAAGAAATATATATTTTTTTTCTTCTTTCGTCAGTATGGAGCCATTTCTTTTTTTACATTACTTCATCCAGTCGAGGAGTAAAAGAATAATAAAAAAATGAAGGGGAAAAAAGTGTAATTACTCAAAAGTGGTTCAATCTGCATGTTTTCCTTTTTTCGAAAGAAGAAAATTCCGTTAAGTTTCCTTGGAATGAAAATTTTTATTATGCTCTAAAAACAGCCTTTTTAGTCTCGCAAAAATTAGAAATTATAAATTTGAAAAAGTTAACAGTGCTTCTTATTTGGGAACTGAGATAAATAATAAAAAGTAGATGGCCCCAGACATTTATAAAAGAATCATTGCTGAAAATGCATATTTTTATGTCCTAAAAGTTATTTAAAATTCAGCTTCTTCAAATTAGGTACTAAATTGCTTCTTTACAAAGGTCTTATAAGATCTATTCTGACGTATGCTTCAGAGATTTGACCGTTGACCTTACGTGATGAGGAACCTTTCGGAATTTTCCAGAAAAAGATCTTACGCTGCATTCTTGGTGGGATCCAAGTGTATGGATCATGGAGATGAATACACAATTTACAAACAACCTGATATTGTAAAATTTGTCAAATTGCAGAGACTTAAGTGAGCTGGTCACCTGGCTAGAATGAATGAAGGTTTATCTTTCTGCCTCGAGGTCTATTACGAGACCTCGAGGCAGACCCCCGTTCAGATTAATTGAATGTGTAGAAAAGAGCTAAATACTATAAAGGTCAAAAATTAGAACACAGTTGCCAAGAGTAGAGATGTCTGGAGAAAACTTGAAGGGGAGAGTCAGGGTGAACCCAGGGCTGTCGAGCCATTGAAGAAGAAGAGGAGGAGAAAAAAATAGCTTTTGCAGCATCAAGAAATTTCACTCTCGGGATAGTAAAAAAAAAATTGATGATATAAGGCTGTATTTTAGATGATATAATTTATTGAAATATGATATTGAGAGAATAATGTGTGATGTTTAATATATGAAAGGAATATATAAGATATCGTAACTTTAAAAAAATTAAATCCATTCCTCAAAAGTTTTTTTAAGAACTTTTTTGAATTGCAATTTTTTTTTTCTATTTATGTAAATATTCATTTAAAATGCTATACTTTTATTTTTATACCTCATGTAATTTTCATTAAGTGATTCTAGAAAAAACTTAAAAAGAGAATTAATTAACTTCTTTTGGTGTCTATCAATATATTACATGATTTTTATCTGTCAATGTAAAATTTAAAATAATTTTAGAGTTAAGCAAGCAGATCAGTCTTATACCAAATAGATGCATCGTAAAATTTTAAATTTAGATTTTTATGAGTATTAAAATTCCATAATAAATAATATTTACCATGTATAAATAAATGTATTTTCTTACGATCCGACGTGTCTTTTAACACAAAAAGTGACATCAAAATGTACGGCTGCTCGTTATACGCGGGGTATAAAAATAAGAGTTAAAAAAAACGCATGAGCATAAAAAAATAAGTTTCTTCATCCATCAGAATACTGTTTATAAAAAGAAATGAGATACTTTATAAACTTTAAAGGTTGTAATTCTGTAGTGTAATAATTTTCCAAAAACGTGAGATAATATCTCGAATAAATTACTTAAAACATAAGATCATTGAATACGTACATTTTAGGTTCCTTCATAAAAAAGGGGTGGGGGTACGCTACATGGTGAAATATATATATAAAAAATAAAAATTGCAACGTGTGAAAGTATAGTGCGCGTTATATAAGCCAGTGCACATTATATGCCGATTTTTCTGGTAAATAAATTTACACTGCTGATTGAATAAAAAAAAATAATTTTATAATGTTTGAACCAATATTTCAAAACAATTGCCTAGTGAAAATAGTACGTCAAATTAAAATAATTTTTGAAGTGCTGTTATTAATCACTTTTTGTCTTTTAATGGTAAGTACAGAAAATTACGTTTTGTCTTCTAGGCATTTCATGTTATGTATGCACCCATGCATAGGCATATTTATATATATATACCATTGAAGGACCAAAAGTGGTAAATAATAAAATGGCAAACACTGTTACAATGTGATTTACTATTTCCTCCAAGCAAATTGTACGTATACATATTCGGGACTTGTATCAGAGCCTTTCATGTGAAGAGATTTTATTTAATTAACGACGTGCTCCAAAGCATTATGAAGATGATTGGTGACGGATGCCGTAATTCTGAAATTCGATTAATTGAGGAGAGCCACACCTGACCTTGTACCCACTCTCTGAACTTCCACAATACCCTAAAGAGAGGACTAAAAATCAAACATGAGATTGTGTTGCAGATCTTTAAAAGTAATATTTATATGAAGGAAATTGTTTGTGGACGCTTTAATTGAATACATTTTATTATATTTTCTTTTGATAAGACATGGACAAGTAATAAAAATACTAGGTAAGCATTGTTTAATAGTTTCTGAGAAAAAGGTACATAAAAATGTTCAATTTAACATTGTCGGTATAGGGGGTACAGACTAGCCTTAAAAACAGAATTAGATAAATCTGTAAAGAGAAAAAAACCTAATGAATTTATATTCTTTATACTTTTGAAATCATTCCAAGCAAATAAAAAAAATCAACAAATCATAGAACAAAATACTATGCGATGAAATTTCACAGTACACTTATTCTTAGAATTACTATTCTGACAACATAAAATGTCTCAACCTTTCTCTCCGTGTTAAAATGAGTAAAACGAATACTCAAAACCTCACAATCCATTACACGCACTTACAGGAAAAGATAGTTCCTTCCCCCCTCCCATTTTTATAATTTTTCTTATCGTCATCAAAATCTTTTTTATGCTCTCCACATCGCCTTGTTCTTCGAAAGGAGATAAATAATTGAAGGGACGAGAAGAGAAGCGAAGAAATATTATTCAAACACTACTCTTTCTAAAATGTTCTTTTCTTTTGTCGATGAAATAAAAAGTGTGAAAGAATCCTTCGCAGAATGAGGTTCACGTATTATGGCAATCTTCTCTTGAAATAAATTTCCGATAAATATTCTGTTCAGATACTTCGGTCCGGAGGATAATTGAGCGATGAAAGAAATTGGAAGAAGTGTTGGATATTATAAAAAAAGACAAGGAATTATGTATTTTAGCTGGTTTTTATAAAGATACCATTATGTTAAATATATTTTAAAATGCAAATGGCTCCAGATTTTATCAAACACTTGTAAAGAAATGTCTTTCATCTTATAATCGTATTTGTACAAATAAATATATAGTTCATTTTTTAACAATTTTATTTCATAAATATGCCCATTAAGAGAAAAATACTATCTAATCTTTGTTTAGAAAGAATGTGAAAAAAATGAATTTGATTACTTCAAGAAATCTCCAATAAAGCTATTTGAATTATAAATCCTATTGAGTTGTAAATATTCAATTTAAACATTATTTTTAAAAACACTTACTTAATTAGATAGTTCTCTCTATGTATAAGGATCACTCTAATGAAAGTAGCATTGCTGAAAGTAGCACTACGAACTTTGGAGAGAAAGATGACGGCACATGCTCCTATAAAGGGCGCAGAATGCTGGGAATGCATGCAATATAGTTAGATCCCACCAAATGAGTGTGTGATAACGGGGAAGCTCGTTAAAATGTATTGTTCGCGTCATGGATGCTCCCAAACGATACGTCAATGCTGCTATGTACTATGCCCCATCGCATAAACTGAGAAAGAATATCAAGAACGCTGACTTGCCCTGCTACCCGGCTTGGTTATGGCCTTACATGATAATGCTCGTCCTATTGTGACAGGAGCGTGCCAAACATTGTTACAGTAATTCCTCTGGAAGGTTATCGAACATTCCCCTTACAGCCTGGACTTCTCTTCGTGTGAATACTACATATTCGGTCCACTCAAGAAAGGACTGTGATTTGCTCATGATAATGAGGTGCAAGTCGCTGTATAAAATTAGTTCCACAACCAACTCCAGAGCTTCTTAACACATGGTATCCAACAAGCCATGGACAGCTGGGCCACTTGTTTCAACCTACAAGGTGGCTTTGTCTAGTATACATGTAACGTCTGTATTACTTCTTCCCTTTGTATCTATATATATATATATAAATGGATGTTTGTATATATGAAATCGCTTCACTCCAACACCGTTCAACCAAACACTATGAAAATTTCCATGTATAATCCGAATTATAATCGATTCCAACTCTTAATTTCATATGGAGGTGTAGTAGCCTTGTGGTTATGATCACGAATCCAAGACCGATGTTGCTTCTGTCGAATCGTAAATTTCATCTTGTTGTTGTTATGTTGAGGAATTTTAAATAATAGGATGCCTGCGTCATTGTTTGACAGGGTTTCATAATTACGAAGCATCTTTGTTTATTAAAACGAGGTACATATCTTTTGATTTTGAAGCTGTGAAATTCATATATGAAGCTGTAATTCATATTTATAATACTTAAAGAAACATATCCAGTACTTGAACATATTAATAATCGTGTGTAAGATAATATCCCTGTAGAATTGATATCTATTTTATTTAATTTATTTTTGTGCGTTATAATTGCACATACAATTCTATAGGTCTTCATTAGAGACGTTAAATATGCATTGTGTATAAATTAACATCAAAATTTGGTAATAATAACAGTTATTTTTCGAAGTCTGTTTCAATGAATTTTAAAAAATTACTTCACAAAATCAAGTTTTTCAGTGATATGTAAATGAAAGAAGATATAAAATTATATAAAGCAAAAGTTATTCATTAAGTTGTAATTGAAAATGTCTCTTTCTGTTAAACAACAAGTTTTAAAAGATTCTCTTTTCCATTTACAAGCTGCAAAATCTCTTTTTAAGTTTAGTGATATGAAATGCATATATCAATTTAATTTTTTAGTTAATTTAAGTTTTATCTCTTAAGATATGACTGAATTATATTTATCTCACTAGAATGAAAAGTATGAAAAGATTTTCGGTATGATATGAGCCTTTCTATTCTATTTTACTAAAAATACAGTTGAACAGTTCAGAGAACACGTATCTTAGAAGGTATTATATTTAAAGCGTGATTTTTCTTATTCTGTGTCAAAATTCTTCTTAAGCGTTATGACGTACTTACACCAAATCTAGCGAAAAATCGACTTCATTAGAAAAATGAAATAGATTATCTTTCAACTAAAAGCAAACAGTTTATTTAATTAATGAACTTTCGGTTGAGTTGGCTGCTTTTTGGTGCGTTAAGAAGCCGCTAAATTTTATTATGGATGCATTTTTCATAAATTCATCATTTAGCTATTATTTTAAAAAGGGTTATATATCTTTAGGAATGGCTTATGCCACTGTATATATATCTGTATATATATGTATATATATATAAGTATGCTTTTTAAAAGAAATAATATAGCTTTTTGTGAAACCATACAATTTATGTTTGTGTTTTAAGTTTTAAGCATGTGAATACATTAGCATATACATTTATATAAAATACTTAGGAATCTAAAAATAGGAGCGTGAAATTTTAAAATGGAATTTCCTAAGTCATTTTTAAGATAAAAAACGTTTCTTTGTGATAATAACAAGCTATGTTTCTCTAATAGAAAATTTACCTCAATCATTAAATACACTTTTTAAAATGGTTTAATGTTTTTCATAAGACTTGCTGAAAATGATTAGACTATATTAAAACTTACCGAGAGAACACAAAGGTAGACTGCTTAGTCTATTAAATGCTACAAAAACCAAATACGAAATAAAAATTCGCGATCCGAAGTGCAACACTAAGACAGACAACATATATCAAAAACAAATTTTTTAGGGATGTAATACACACTGCAAATGTAAAATGATTGAAATTACCACTTATGTGAGGTGTAAGAGACGATGAAATCAGTATTGAGTGTTGCCCTTGAAGGCTGGCAATAACCACAGCTCTACGCTCCGACATTCAATGAGAAAGACTTTGGATGTTTCATTGGGATAAGGTAGCTCATGCACCCTCTACACTACCAAATTAGATTTGACCAATTGTACACCCCGCAAACCCCACATTGCGAGCGGGCCCAGTCTTCTAAGAGCCCAAAGCCTGACTGACACTAAGTTGCAATTCGTTGTAAGATCCGAAATGGGACCGAAAAACTGATTTTGCAGGGAGGGGGGGGGCTAATATTCTCCATTACGCCACTGAATCTGCCATTGCAATGGATTATGTATGGAGCACCCAATGTTCTCCAGTCATCGACCAGATATGTTCTATAGGAAGAACAGACAGGTTAAGACAGCAATGTAGTCTGGTGGAGAAAATTTTAAACAATGCTTGCATTGTATTGTCCACTTAAGGGGGGAAAGTACCTTGTGAGGAGTTCTGAAATTGAATACTTTGACGTACTTTTTCGATTCCTTAAAAACCAGTAAATTCTTCTCCTTTTAATATGAGTTTCTTACAGTTTGTGCAGTAAAATACAACATTTAAATAACAAAAAAGGTATGAATACAAAAATAGTGAAAATTAAATAGTTTTCTTTCTGTTACCTACAAGATAGCTTTTGAAAGACTTACGGTAGATGCTATATTTTTATACAAAATTAAAGATAATGAATAGCTGTATTCTGTAAACCCCTAATTGTATTAAATTTCCTCAAAATTTAATAGTTTTAAAAATTAAAAAAAAATTAAAGGAATTTAAAATTGCTATTTTTTTTCATTTCATCATACTACAAAATAAATTCTACTCTGATCCCATCCCAAAAATTGAGGCATACGGAATACAGATCTATAAGTACATACATATAAAACATCAAAGTTCTGAAACCGATACCTTTTTTAATATTGCCGGAAAGTAAGAAGTTTAGAATGAAAAAATCATGTTTAAAGATTAAATCGTGAGATTTTGCATTAACATAAATCCTTTTACACTTTAAATGTATCCATATCATATATAGAGGTCTTTTTCCCGTAAAGTGTCCATGCATATTTTTTTTCTCATTTTCAATGTCTTACGAGCCTATTTTGTGAGAGATATAGACAATTTCTCCTCCCTTTATTCACGACTGAGAAAATTAGAAATAACAGAAAAATACTTCATTTTAAAACCCAGGTGATTCGTAATATCTAGGTGATTAGCTCTTCCATCATCAAATATCGCTGTTGCTTCATTTTAGACCGATATCAATTGATGTTTTAAAAGATCCTGATATTTTTGGGAATTCTAAGCTGTAAAATTGAGATTCTTTTTAATTTTGAGTCTTTCTACCCCAATTTTAAAAAATAATTTGGGTAAAGATAGTTTTGAAACTAAAAATTAAACAACATTCAATCAAGATAGGCATAATAATGCTGCATTTGTTGGAAAATCTTTTTGTGGGATTTTGTACTTTAGTAAATAAATTATGAAACGGCAGCATATAGGAAGATTCAGAGCATCGCTTCATTATTAATGAACGATAATAAAATTATATAGCCCTATAACACATGAAATAATAATAGTATATATAAAATTCGAACAGAGCTTGTAGAGTAAAGCGCCAAATCAGATGTCAACCTCATAACTTGATCGGGATTTAAGATTACGAGGTGTGTCGCAAATATACCTCATGTTGCTTCAAATTACGAGATACCGATAAAACACATAACAAATCAAAAACTTCCAAACATAACCTAACAAAAAAATCTGTTTGTTTACACTTTTCGAAAGGTCAAGTCTTTTTTGACATTCACATTTTTTTATTGCTGAGAGTGTAATTATTGTCAGATTTCAACAAGGTTTTCTTTAAAACATTCTATATTAATTCTTAAAAGGTTTTTGAAAAATCTATTTTTTGATCATTGAAAGGTACCATCCCCCTTAAGGGTCACAGTCAATGGTAAGCTCTAGGGACAAGAGAAGGCTCCAGGCTTTAAAAAACCTCAGATCTGGAACTGTACTATAAATGACAACTCGGGAGTACGAGAGTGAAAACCAATGTTACATCACGTCACATTTCAGATACATGACTAACATAGAGATGCATAAGGCAATAGTTAGTAACTTTTCACCACCATGCATCCAGAGTTTAATCTGATTATCGTAGTGTTGTAGGAAGAAGCGCATGATTCGTCTATAGAGACAATGTTATACCGTTTGGTTCTCCCATTTACACTATCACTTGTACCATGGCAGTCACAAGTACTAATGATTTTGAGACAGAGGTAACCACAAAAATAGACACCTTACGAACATTCTATTGTTCTATAAACGACATCGAATTTTATTTTCAGATACTGATTGTTGGGCAATTGACTGTATTTCTTACGATAAGGCTTCTAAACCGTGAGTGCGATATATCTTTCATGTGCACAATGTCTTTCTTTCCATGAATTTGTGCGACGAGGCTGTTGCATTTGGTGCCATTGACGAGGCTGTTATCAGGTTGTATTTGCATCCACGATTATAGATCCCCATCATTGTTGTTTGGATACGTCTAAAGCAGTCCTCAATTTTTTGAAAGGAAAATTGGCTTTCTCTGTAGACAACAATTCTTCCTCGGTCGAAATGAAAAATTTGCTCGAATGACACCTGCATTTTTCTTTCAGGTATCCTTAAGCCGATCACAAAAAAAAAAGTACGAAAAGCGATTCAAATACTTCAAAATGACATTTTTCCCCATTATGTGATACATTTTGTTAATGCTACAGAATCGCCCATGATTTGAGCGAACTTTTAAATGTGAATCATTTACATACCAAGGTCAAAATTTAACGCAATTCGGATGCTTTCTTCATGGAACAGCCTTTTAAAGGACCATTAGTGTATATTATAAGTTGTAATAATTTTCTAACATTACACAGAATAATAAATACGCTAGAAAAATATAAAATTATATTTCAGTAAAAAATATAGATAGAGAAAAATATATTAATTTAATTTAAATATTCGTTAGTTTTATTCGTATTAACTTTCCTTTGTAGGTGTAATGAAAAATAAACTCATATTATTGAAACTTGAGTCGATTGTAAAGAAAATATCTTAGAAAATAAATGTTTAAGACTCCTGAAAGTTTAAAACAAAACAAACATGTCCGGAAATAAGGTACCATATTTCGTTCTACCGCAACCGTAGTGGTAGTATCGAAGTTCGCCACTTGCGCAAACGTGGCTCAGTTAAATTGTCAGTCCAACGACGTCTTTATAGTCAAATTGTGTTATTTTTACATGTGTTAGTGAGCTTTAAAATGTTTTAAGCTTATTACTGACCCTACCAGCAGTGATGTGTGTTCTGAAATCCGTTTTTGGAACGCAAGGAATGTTCAGCTAGTTGAATTTCATCGTCTGCTAGTAATGATTTATAGTGAAAATGCTATCGAGGATAGAATGGTGAGAATGTGGGTTCAACAATTCAATGATGGACTCATCAATGTTCTTGACAAAGCAAGGAGTTGGTGGAAATGACTGGTTGGTTGAAAAAGTGAATGAAAACATTTGTGAAAGCACACCGTATACAATAAAATTGTTTTGAGATGGGTTTCTACAAATTTCAACTCTCTTGACTAGCGGAAAGTCTCTTTTAAGGGGGTATAAACAAGTAGGTTTCCCGACAACTGTCTGAACAATGATGGTAACTATGTAGAAAAATAGTTTTCGGCATGTTCTTCAAAGTAAAATTAAATTTTGTATCGAAAATGTTTTATGCGAGTTTTTCCAAAACAGTACTTAATTTTTGGATACACCTCATATTTCAATGTACATTTTTCCACATGTATAATATGATAAACTACTTCACAGAAAATTTTGAGTGATAGTATTGTATTTTCAGCTACATTTCAGAAATAAGGTAGTGATTCTTCACAACAGTAATCAAACATAGAATATTCTTTTGTTGGTCATCACACATAAGCTGTTATTTTTTCGTCATCAATATCTAATTAATTTTTGTTTTAAAATGAAATTATCCCACAAATAATAATTTTCTGCTTTGAGTTTGTTGACGTCATCTTATTAAAATCTAATCAGAATCAAGATTTTTAATTTTAAATTAATCAGGATATTCAAAATACTTTTTTTAAAATTCTAATGGGCTGCAGACCTAGTACATCCCAAGGAAGGTAGTAAATCACTTTTTTTTAGTGTGGCACCCAATAGGTGGATACCAATCGCCACACATATTTTGAAGCCCAGTTTCCTCCCTAGAGGGAGGCACCTGAGCTTTGAAGAAGCGAACCTGCACTAGGATTTAATTTTGTCGAGAGCACTCAAACCAAACAGACGCTCAATAGGGATCTTTAATATGCCCTATGAAAATACGGCATGGCCATTGTTGATTTTCTGCATCATAAAAATCAACCGACTTGGGCTGGAGTCGGACCCGCAACCTTAGGTGCAGAAGGTCAGTGGCAAGCCAACCACGCCACCCATCCGGCAGACATTCAAAAGAATTTTTTTTTTAAATTCTTTATTCCATTTATTTATTTTCGGAAACATAATTAATTAAGAAACTTTAATTTTCCTTAAATCCTCCCTTTATACTCCATACAAATAGAGAATTTAACTAAATGTTTTATCAAGAAATATTCAGAGCAAATAAAATATCTGTTGAATTCTCGTATACATGAATTCTACGCTTTCTAGCTATTTAAATTCTTAAGTACATTTATAACGTGTAATAACACATCAATTAATTCAGAACTAAACGAATTTAACTGTCAGATAAAATACTTTTAGAAATTATTGATCACCTCTCCTATTCAAAAGCAGCCTAAGCACGTATCAGACCAGTAAGCTTAAAGGCTCATTTGTTAGGCTTCGCACACACACACAAATCCACTTTCGACAAACATGGATACATTTTTCGCAATGCGAATCAATATATTCTCACAGTTCGGTCTGCTTTTGAATGTCGGGCAAAGTTACAAAGTTTTATTCGGATATTAATGAACTGTTGCTTGTTTGTACAGTAACGTGGCAATTTATTAAGTGAATAAAAATGACTATTTGAGAATTGTTTTAACTGTTAAGTTTAAGCAACTAACATCAAATGTACCGAGTGTCGAAAAAGTGTGACTACATATGCAAATATTAATTGCAAAATAATAATGACAATATAATAAATAAATAATCTATTCATTTGTGGGTTTTTTTGTTTCATTATGAAATTATCAAACTTTTTTTTACAATGCTTTATTGCATGATTTTAATTTTTTTATTTCCAATGGCCAGGGTTACAAAAGATCACTACGCCACAATGGGGTAGGGAAAAAAACAAAAACAGACAAAACACACGAAATAGGAAATAAAAATAAGGCGAAAAAAGTCTATGAACCCAATAAGTCCCTGGCTTGCCAATAAACAGCGCTCAATATAATGAGCTCTTTAGTGCTGGACAGTGGTCAGCATCCATGTCCTCCCAAATATCACAGAGCGTGCAGAAAGGGGCCTGTGCAACATGAATTCGATAAAAATGTTTTAGGAGACAGTCGTGTCCAGTAGCCAGGTGAAACTCGACAACTGCTTTATGTCTTGGCCAATGGGAAGATCTTCAAGATTATTCCACCAGATCTTATTGGAATTTCTCTCTGTGTATTGAATTTAAGTGAGATCTTTCATCTTTTTCTAAAAATACACTTGACAATGGTAAAATAGATAGCTTTCCTGAATGATTTTAATGTGAGAACTAAGAGTTGCGCGCAATATATTGCGAATATACGAGATTTCTAGCTACGTTCTGTGAAATATTGCAGTACCAACACTCTGAATGTCCACTGTAACTCGATTTTCCATTTCATCAGCTTCAGTTATTGAAAATTGCTAAGCAATGTTCATCGCGTATCCCTACAAGGAAAAGTCCAAAGGTGTTATGTCTAAAGACTTGGTAGCCGCTATTGGATTGCCTTTTTCCATCCATCCTCTGGGAACTTTTTTCCAAATTCCTAGCTCCAGTGGGGGGTGGGGGGCAATTTACACTGAACATGCGTTGCTGATTTATATTCGTTAAACCATGCAACAACTTTAGCTTGTTCTTGCGCGAAGAATTTTTAAAACGAGAATGTTGAAAAAAGGGGACGTTGAAATATTTACTTGGTATTTCATTATCAGAAACTAATCTTTTCTTTATGGAACATAAAAAACCGAAAGTGAAAACCTTTGTTTATTTTTAATTAAATTGTGTTTATTCTTAAAGTGAAGTCACATACTTTACTTTGCGGACATCGGTTCTTACGTATTAACGTCCCTGCAGCGAAATTAGCGCCAGGCAAATCGCGCCATTTCACACCAAAGTCTGACTGATTGGTATTTTTCATATGACGCTCGTTAGAGTCTTTGTTGTTTTGATATCAAGATACGATCTGGGGGGTGCCAATTTTGCTGCAGTGACACTAAAACGAAAGTACATGAACATCATATTTTTTTCAGAAAAACAGATGCAAAAATTTATAAGCAAAGAAACAATTTTTTCTTTTTACATGAATTGACTTTAAAGCTATCATATGGAAATATATATTCTTCTTTCACAAAATTTAAAACCACCTAAATTTTATTCTAATATGTAATAATATTTGAACTCTAGTTTAAATTTTCTAATAAAATAGTTTACTTCAAAGTCAAACGCAGCAAATGCTCGTTTAATTTCAAATATTTTAAATATATTCATTGAAGTATAAATTTGTCTAACTCAAATGGTAAATTTGAAGGTACTTAAGTATTATCGCAACTGTATTAGCGACATTATATGAAACGAAGATTTGCCAATTCAGGGCGAACGACTCAAGTGAAATAAGAGTTGCCAACTTGGCGAATTATCTTGAAAGTTGGCATTTTGCGGTAGTACGTAGGTACCAATTTTAATTTTGATGAGTTTTGATTTTTTTAACTAAAATTTTTGAAAAACTACAAGCGTTTTTTTTTTTTAACTAAAACCTTTTAAAACATAATGATACAATAATGTCAATTACTTTTCTGCCGACATAAAATTCAAAATATAGTTTACATTAAGAAATAATCTTACGTGTTACAGAAAACATCATTTGCAAAAAACAAACCCTACCCTTGTTGACACAGAATGTAGAAGAAACTTATCAAAAATAATAATTGAAAGTAATAAGCAAATATTAGATCGAAAGAAATAAAAGAAAATTGCTAAACAATACAACAAAATAGAGATTACATTTTTCAAAATAATAAAAAACTGATAATTAATATTAAACAACGTACCAAATTTATTTCAAATCTACAAAAGAAAGAGATAATATGCGTTTTCGTAGAATAATTATATATAAATTAGTTGAAAGTGATTAATACTGACAGGATACTTAATACTTTGCTATATATATTTTATTTCAAATTTTTCAATTTAAATTTAGGTACTTACATATTATCGCAACACTCGCCAACGTTCAAGATAACTTGCCAAGTTGGCAACCCTAATTTCGTATGTGTCGTATACGCTGAATTTGCAATCATGTGCTTCGTTTCATAAAACGTCGTCAATAGGTTGTGATAATACGTAAGTACCTAAATTTATAACTTTGGAAGCATCTGTTAGAAGAAATGGTGCTTACGTACTATCCTAACAATTCCAACGATCAAGATAATTCGCCAAGTAGGTAACCCCGATTTCAAATGTGTCGTACGTGCTGAATCGGCAACAATGTACTCAGTTTCGTAAATTGTTACCAATATGGTTGTGGTAATACTGGTATCTGACTGGTTGCGACAACTTTTTAAACAAAAAATGAGATATGGGGATTTTTAGCGCGTTTTTCACGTAGTGGAACAAAAGCGCTATTAGGACGCAAATTTCGTCTTCGTCTTCTTTCCATATTTTTTCGTACCTTTTTCTCAGCCAATAAGCAACCAATTGACATTATGTTCTCGGCATTTGGTCACATTTGTGCCCTAGATGAGCCGGATCATATTTAAATTTCCCCATAGTTTTCCTGAATGTTCCTATTGTAAAATACAACGTGTGAAAAACGCGCTAAAATTACTTGGCCATATCAATGATTGATATCTTGTTTTGTTATTTTTAGATTTGTTTAGTGCATTTTAAGGAAAATGTGCTAAAATTAAGAAGAGAAAAAGAAATTGTTATTACTAAAATGGGAAAAAATAGGTAACAATTGGCAAAAAAGAGCATAAACGCGGCCCATTCAGCACCAAATGATGTTTATGAACAAATTTTCAATTTTTTCAATCTAATGTTTTGCTATAGTATTCAATTTTGAAATGATCTTCAGGATAAGAGATATTTTCTTTTTTACAAAAACTAGAGCACTTTATCTCGGTTACTATATGAAAATGCTTAAAAAGACAGTGATTATATTCACATAAGGGACTGTAAATTTTGTAATACAACAGTGATTGATAAATCTGAAGGTTAAAGCAATTCTACTATATTATACAGAACTTACAGAAAAAAATTCTGTTAATTATGTTCAAACCTTTTTTAGAAATCGCTGAACCTGTTTGATTATTTTCAAAAAATTACATTTTGAGTAAAACGCGTTTTAAAGTATAGCATCTTGCTTAAAGTAATGGTATCTGCTTTTACTAAAAACACTTATATTTTTTGTTATAGTAAACGGAAAATGATAAACTTGTTAATTTTATAAAGCTAATAAAATGTTTATAAAGCTTGGCCTATAAAATAAAAGCGTAAAATAAATTTGTCAATTTTTGGCGGAATTCACAGTTTTAGGGTAGTTGGATACCTTGTACTGAAGAATTGTGTTACTTTTACTTTAATGTAGCTGTAAAATGATGGAATAATTTATATTATCATTACTAGAACATCTTATTTTATATAATTTACTGAACATAAAAAATAATTTCTTTTGAAAAATTTAATAGTTTTATTTTTTTTAGATTATCATAGTTTATTTTTCATCCTACATATAAATATCTAAATTTTTGAAAGAAAACACTTTAAAATTAACTCTAAAAATAAATCTTTTTTTTTTTCAAAGTCTTTAGAAATTAAACCAAACAATTAAAAGAGAAATTTGACAGACTTTTCCAAAGGCCTTTCATCTTAGTTTTATGTAATCAAAAGTCTGAAAATTTTACTCTGGAAGCGTGGAAAGAATTTTTCCTTAAAAAAATTCCTTTCGAATTCCCGTAAATGATTGGCTTTGAAACGTCTTTAAGCCGACAAAAGAACAAAGACAAAAAATTATTTTGAGAAAAAATCGACTAGAAAAGACAGTTTTTCTCGCCGAAAAAGAAAGCTCTTTAATGAGGTTAAAACTTCATCTTCAAAAAGCGGGTCGATAAAGAAGATTATATAAACCTGTATTAAAAAAAAGTATTTTTTAAAATAATCCAATTGAAAGACTATTCGTTAATATTAGTTTTTGGCTCTTAAAAAAACGGGTTTGGAAGATATGGGTGAAGATTTGTAAAATTTGCTTTTTATTACATTCAAGTACTGTACGTATTAATATTTGGAAACGGATTTTTTAAAAAAAAATTGAAGTAATTCTGAATATTAATAATGTGGATTTTATTGAAAAACGCTTAGGTGAAAAAAATCCATAATCCAAATAAGGAATTTAGACAAGAGAAGGTTTTAAAATAAATTATTAATTATTTGAGTTTGAAAATATTTTAAATTAATGGTCTTTTTTGTTCGAATTTTGATATTGTAGTCAGTTTTTTACTTTTAAATGACTTTATGAAGCGAATAAAAGTTCTATTTAGACTCGAAAAATGTATTCAAATCGAATATTGAAACCAATATCGATATATCTTTAGTGACCTAAGTAACCAAGGGTTCTTTTGTGGAGTCGAATTGAAACAAGTTCCATCCGTTATTCTTACTAATTCTCTAGAGAGTTTTACTTTTAAACGTTGAATGATTAGAAAAAAGCTTTCTGTAAAGGAGAAGTGATTTATGCTATTGAGAGTTGCTGTTTAAAGCAGTGTTTCGCGAACTGTGGGATGCACCCCGCCCCTCCAAGGGACGTGATAACTCTTCGAGGCAGCGCGAGAAAATTGGAGTCGAAAACAAAAGATTATTTAAGAAAACTGTTAATTTATCGAATGTTTACAAACAAATACTTTGTAATATAATAAAAAGCAAAATGCACATTTGTACTACATATATAATAAACGTATAAATGTATCAATACTGCACAGTGTATTTTATAACTATTTTAACAGTACTAAATTAAGAAATCGTTTAATAGTTGCCAGTGACCTCATGAGCTTGCCATGTATAAAATTATATACAAAAATAAACACTTATCTTGATAGTTTGTACAGTGTATAATTAATCCCTTAAATACTGATTAAAAGTTAAGCGATGCTCTCCCCAATATCACCATTTTCATGTGGGCATGCGTACGTGATGTATCGGGGGATGAAAAAGCATTAATAAATAAAAAGTTATCTGAAATAAGTAAATCATTTGCAAACACTTCGAATGTCCTTTTATCATATTCCAAAGAAATTGTAATAAGTTTATGGATAGCAGTTCACATAGAAGCTCCTACTTCGGAAAGTCGTATATAACGTCGGGGCAATTAACAATTTGGCTGCGCGAGACGTTCATATACACCGGTTGCACTCCAGAGGTTAAAGACATAATGTAGTTTTAGCATCAAAATATAGTATTATTGAATTCAATACATTGTTACTGTATGGAGGGGGGAGCGATGAAAATCATGATTGGATATTGGCCGCAAAAATTGTAAGTTTGAGAAGCACTGGTTTAAAGTCAAGTGAAGTCAGAGTGAGGTTGACGAATGTTCTCATGCTGAAGCTGAAATGTTACATATATAATAGTTGAAACTACTGGAGTTCAAATAAAAGGATGAGATGTATCGATTTATTACTACTGGAACTGCTGTGGGTCCGGAAGTCTCGATAAGTATTGAACAAATTATAATGACTGTTTAAATTAGTAATTAATTTGACAGCTCCTCTAGCTTATGTCAAGCTTAGATAGTGAATTGAGAGTCATAATAAAAAAATGTTGGTTTAATAAATACAGCTACATCTCGACTTAGCTCCCGACTTACGCGAACCAGGAGTTAAGCGATTTTCAAGGTAGAATATATGAAGGCTTCTTAGATGAAAATCTCAATATCTCGCAATGAGTTTTACATCCTCCAGAGCATGGGTTGGCAAACTTTTAGCTGTGACGTGCCAATATGAATCAGTGTCCCCACAGTAGAACCTTTTTGAAACAATTCGATTCCCACGATAATGCATGCAAAGTTAGAGAATAGAGGACAATAACAAGGATTTAAGGCTTTATTACATATTAATTTTTGCATCATTTAAAGATATTTCTTAACATAAAAATAAGCAGCATAAAATATAAGTATTTCTTCAACAAAAATAAAAATTGTGAATTGTTATGTATTTTAAACATATTTATTAAAATAAAAAAGGGACAACATACGTAAGTAAATGGACATAAAGTATTTCACTTTGCTATATATAGTTAAATAAAACGATAAATAAAAATTTTATTGCGAACCTAGTACTTGTGTGTGTGCGCACCGCTTTTCTTTCACCTCGGAAAAATGAAGGGTATAGTTTTAGACTTTCGATTGGACACGATTCTGTGCATTCAGTTGTTTAACAATTCCCTTGTAGATTCGAAATATTCTTCTAATGCGGAAAAGATATTTTTCTTTGATATGCAGAACCAAAAGCGGAAAGCAGAGTGCTTGCAACTTTCTCTCTTCAAACAATAAAACCTTTCCGGCCATGACATTCACTAATCTACAAAATAGCTTTATATTTATCTTAAGTTATCTTTCAGATTTTTTCGTAACTCCGTAAGTGTCCGTAATATGGAAGATGTTTGTTAAATAAGTTCCATTACAAATTTAACAACTCAAAAATTGACAAACTTGCTGAGTAATGCAGAGTGTCACTGATAATTGTATGACGTGCCACATGTGGCATGAGTGCCATAGGTGGCTGATACCTGCTCTAGAGCTTTTAGAAATTCAATGAATGTAGGATCTTGCCTCCCTACGATTGTGCTTGTATGATGAACAGTTCATGTGCTTTATGTAAATGTTGTTTGTCTGATCTTTACTGAGACTGTCTGCAATGCGTAACTTCTTTCATGTGTTCTTGTACGGAGGCTTTCTTCAACCACGTGTCGTCTTTTACATTATTCTGCACGGTTAGCTGCTATAATTTAAAAGTATTTTCATCAAAGAACTGAACGTGTGTAGAATTAACTCTCTATTTCCTTTTAGACTGCTGACAGATAAATTGCTCAATACATGTGTTTGCCTTACAAAGCCTTTCAGCTGTAGCAGCTCATTTTTCTTTTGGTGAACAATTTTCACGAAAGCTGTGAAATAACGTGTTCTGTTATATGTTATTTGAACGTCTTCCAAAATAATAGATGTTCACATTGAATGTAACATAAATTATAGCTGATTTACAGAAATCTCTTTTAAAAATTTATTAATTAATATATATATATATATATATATATTAAATAAGGAAGCACAATTTATTTGTCGTAATGAAATGTAGTCCAAATTCTAAAATATGTTAATCAAGTTAAATACTCCAATATTTTAATATATGTTTTTTTAAATGTATCCATATTAAATGTGGTTGAGGATGCCACATGTTTGGATTTGTATGTGAATATGCTCCATTAATTTAAATCTGCACTTTTCAAAGTAGGATTGAAACGAGTGATTTGGTTGCTAGTAAAATTTGTTTTGCTTGCTGGATATAAAAATATATGTTATTAACCACTTAAGTGCAACCAGCGTATATATTAGTATTGCTCAACCGGTGCGTTGAGTACCGTGGGCGTATATATCCGTCCTTCCAAAGTGAGATTCTTTTCTTTGCGTTTCTATAAGAAAAACTATTCCGAAAGCTTTGGAGTGCAATCTTGTACTTATTGTGTACGAAGGATTTACTTATGTCAGAGAAAAATCTACTTATTTGTGCTTATTTTTCCCATTCCCCTCCCAATACGCTGTAACTGTGGACCTATGTGAAAAACGGTGGCACTGGGTAGCTAATCGCGTTATTTTTAATCGTCAGTAGAGTTGTTAAAATATACATGCAACTGTAAGACTAATTTAACTTTGAATAAAAATGAAGTTATTATTTCAAAACGAATATTAATCAAATAAAAATGTACCTATCTGTACCTCTTGTATTCTTCAAATATTTAAAAATAAATTCAGAATTTACTACTGATACTTATATAAGAATCAAAGTATTAATTTCCATTAAAATTAGAACAGATATCACGTCCTCAAATACAAGAACCAATTGTGTAAAAATCTAATACATGGCCTACTGTTTAAGCAAAAATAGCATAAATACGGTAAGACATGTACTTAGAAGGTACTTGAAACATACTGCAGGCAACACTATCTTTTTTTTACAATATTCAGTATTTCTAACACAGGTTTTTTTTTCTTTGGTAATGCACCGCATATGATCACATATGATCTTCTCTCATTTTCGTGTCCTAAGACATAGATGGTTGAGAAAAATTTTCAAATTTTGATGAATGCTCTTACAGTCATTATAAGAAGTTCTGATATTTGTTTCGATACATTTTCTCAATAGAATTGAACTTATCCAAAAGCATGATAGAAGGTCATAGTCAGGTGAATCTTCTTAAAAGGAACGCACGCATAGTACTAACCAGTCCCAAACTCTCACAGACAGAGACGTTTTAAGGCATGGGCTAACTGGAAACCTTCCCTGGGAATACAGCCTCTGTAAAGGCCTTTTCTCGTTCTTGACTCGGCCTCATTAAGATCCTGATTGGAATAATTTTAATTATCAGATGCTATTCTCGGACTCCGATCAACAGGGAGTTTCAAACTATATGCCAGCCGTAGACAGTTGCAATACTGCTATGCAATGTCATGTCTGTCGTCTATGATTATAAGTCTATTACTATACAACATCATCACTCATTAGTAGAACAATGACAGCCAGTCTGTCGCGACTCTATGGTAGCTGGTGAAGTTTGGGACACCAAATGATTGTTATATACTAACTAAGTTTACTGAGTTAACAATTTACTATCAAGTATTATTATAAACTGAAGGAGCAGTCAAATGTAATAAATATCCTGAATTCCTAAGACAAATAATTATGCAATTAACAGCGTGTGATCTGATATAACTGCAGTCCTCAGGTCTCACCCAGGTCAACTAAATAGGAAGGAGTAAAGCTTCTGTTCAAGAACTCTAAAGACTTCCGATAGTTACTTCGCTAATCTCACTTTAAATGTAGCCTAAAGATTACATCACCCACTCGTTTTTCTAGAGTTTAAATAACACTCAAATTAGCATAACATCTTCTCTTTTGGAAGATTCTATTAAATTCAATCAACTGTTAAAGAAGTATGTTTCCCCAAGAAGATTAATAAAAAGGCACAGATAAGACCTGTCATAAGGCTAGGGCCTAGGTTTGCGAGATTATGAGTTATGCACCTTTATGTTATATGTGATAACATTTGTACGAGTATTTGACAAGTTATGCTATATTCTGTCTACTTCAAAATGTAGCAGGTAGGGCTTACTTTTGCATAGGGGCCCAGATCCTCTCGAAATTTCAAAACGTCATTGTATGTATATAAATAGGGCTCCTAGTAATTTACAGTGAAACCAATTCCATGCCATTATAAAGCGTTCCTCATTCTAAATAGTTTCTTGCACAAGGGTAGGATTCATAGATGCATGGAATGTGTAACTTACGCCAGCGGTTCTTTAACTTTTGAACGCCATGGCCCCCCTTTATGTATCGGAGTGACATCGCGGTCCCATAAAATTTTGAACATTCCTCCCCGACTTAATATTCTTGATCAAAATGCAAGTTTTAGTAGAGTTTCTTCATTGGAGACTATTAAGTAATCTGGTCTAGTGTGGCACATCTTTCAATTTTTCTCCTAGGACTTTCAGAGTGTAAAAGAAGGAAATCTCAACGTTGCATGAAAGACACCGAGGACCACCTAGAGAGTCGCTGTGAACCCCCAAGAATCCACGGACCATAGTTTAAGAACCGCTAACCTTCAATTCTTCAATATGTCCGATATAATTCAAATCATAGCACGTTGAACTGTACTACTGGTTTCCTCTTAGCAAATGTCCTAGAATTTTTTGATTTGCTCAAATGACACACATAAGCTCCATGTTAACCAATTAATTGTCGATTAAAAGTTACGTGATTCGTTCCTCAATGCGTAGGCGCACTTATACGGTGAACTGGAGGGAAAATAAAAAGACATAATTAAAATAATTTTTCTCTGAAATAAATAAATCCTCCGCAAACAAAGAGAGAAGGGAGAGAGAGTGTGTAAAGGTCATTTTATTGCATTCCAGAGCCTTCGATATAGTTTTATTGATAGCAACGCAAATAAAAGGATCGCATTTCGGTAAAACATACACAGTCGACTCTCATTAATTCGAAGTTGGAGGGACAACTGAAGAACTTCGAATTATAAAGAGTTCGAATTATCAAGAGGGCAAGAAAAAACTCCCTAAGAACACGAACAGAAATTTTTCTTCTAACACATTTAAATTTTAAACTATGTAGTAAAACTAACATAATTTCACGTACATCTCAAAATTACTATTAAATAAATGTTTTAAAAAGTTTACTATATACCCATAACAATTCTCTACAGAAGTAAGAGTCCTGTATCAATGCTCATTATGTGTACCATATAATTCTCACTGTTGCACGCATAACTTTCCATTCCTCATTGAATAATCGTTTCACTCGGTATCCTCAGGCAAAAACACAATGGTCTTCAGGCAGGTCAGTTCGGCCCATGCTCTATTTGGTACTACGTAAGTACACAATTTAAGTTACACAGATAACCATAAATCGTCATGTAAGTCCAACGCATCTCTTTCTAAACCAATCTGAACACAGGTGTAACAAGGCCACGTGTTAAACTAAAGGTATGGGCGACTGACCATAACTGCTCACTTGAAGAAGGAAAGCAATAAAAGTGTCTTTTCGTCTGAGAAACCGGAAACACAAAGAAAGGGTAACGGGCTGATGGTCATCAAAGGGGAGAACGCAAAGACAATACAACACCAAACATGTAAGCTCCAACCAGTTTACTACAGGACTCTAGATAATAAGTGTTGGAATTGTCGAGAAATTCATTACTTCGAATTATTGCGTGTTGTATTCTGGCAAGCCACAGATTTTACTTCGAAATATTGAGTGTTCCAAAACGTATTGTTTTATTTCGAAGTATCAAGAGTTTTTCTAGGGGTAGAGCATGTACTTCGAATTAGCGAGAGGTTCGTATTATCGAAGGTTTGAATTAGCGAGAGTCGACTGTATATATGCGTCCCGTTAATTTAACGCATCGGTTGAGAGAGACGTGTATATACGCCATCCACAGTTAAGAGATTAATACATTTAAACTGTTGTTGTGTAACCATTTTTCTTTTGAAATCCCGAAGAAAAGACCGTTGGTACTGAGTAAATTTTAGAAATCTCTGACCATATTTTTAATAACGAAATAAAAGTTGCACATCAGAATTACAATACTTTTACTCTCGTTTATCATACTGTAATCACTTACAGAAAAGGAAGTAAACTTAGGTTTTTTAATTTAAATGGGATTTTTTTTAATTATCAATCTAATATTTTACTATAATCCTTAAGCACGTTCATGATGAAATTAAAATCGATAGCACTGCACTTTCAACACTCTGAAAACTTGAGTTAAATACTAATTAAAAAAGCAAATACATCGCCTTTTTCAGACATTTTTTGATGAAAGTTCTTTAAGATTTCATCCAATTTTAATAAGAAGGAGGATTAGTTTGTGGAAATAATTAAGTAAATTATTATTTTTTTGCGTCATTCATTTTTTTTATGTTTATTTAAAATAAGAAAATAAGCGTTTTGTTCACAGAAGACTAAATATATTTGCATGGTTTAAAGAAAAGGAAAGAAAAAAAATAATTTTCATTAATTAAAGCACTGTATATGTAATATTTTGTCTAATTACGATATGTGAGATGCGAAATATAATTGGATTTTTTTTATGTTGAAAGCACTAATAGTTTATCAATCACACTGCAAAATGGTTTAAATAATGCTTCTGTATAAAAAATAAAAAAAGATGGCAGTTTTTGTTTAGTGCTATTCCGCCAAGCTTTGGCAACACGAGATATCTACGAGTAAAATTTACTTATAATTAATTGTTATTTGGTTTTTTACGAAAAATTTGAACTTCTATTTTTGGCGCAGGCGAAGAATGCAGGGAAACGCGGGTGCAATTGATATTTTGACCTGGATTATAATATAAACATTTCGTAATTTTTAGCCTGGGCCTAGTAAACCGAAAAGTAACAAAATTAAAGGACATATCTTTCTCTATAAAGATGTAATTCATAACATATACATAATTTTAAGTAAAACTTTTCTACAATTTTTTTAAAAATTTTATACGTAATTTGAATATTACTTGTAATTTGCGGCTTTAAATTTCATTATTTCATCCCTGAAACCAATACAAATGTCTAACCATTTAGTCTAAATATACTTCTAATTGAGACTGTATTCTATCTCTCTTTTCTCTTTATCATCCCTTAGTGAGGAACGCTATCAATATTATTCAATTTAGAGACAAAATTACGGATGATTTTCCTGTTCTTTGCTGTATAAACTCACGGACAAAAAAATTAGCGCAACAAGAAATAATTGCGGGATCGTAACGAAACTTAGTATGAAGGTATATGTAGGATAGATATGCAAATTATTAGAAATGAAGCGTGATTGCGCATTACGTAATGCGCATAATGCAGTAGAGGGTGTTTAACGTCCTTCTTCGCGGAATATAAAGCAGGGAACCAAAGTTTGTTTGAGTGTGCTGAATCATTTACAAAGGCAGCGCTGAGGTACACATGCCATTACGCAGTTTTGGAAGAAAATATGAGCAGCTGTCGCAGTTTGAGAGGGTGAGAATCATCAGTATGATGGAAGCTGGGTGGTCAGCTAGGCGAGTAGCTCGTCAATTAGGCCGCTCTGTGTTGTGAGGGACCAGTGGATCCGAGAGATGTCATTTACACAAAGATCAGGCTCAGGACGTCCTCGACAGACCAGTCGTCTAGAAGACCACCACATCGTAAGAAATGCACGCGTACAGCCAACTGCTTCATCGGCCGCCATCCAGGCACAGGTAGCACCTTTGCTAGGAGCCCCTGTGTCATCTCGCACCGCACGAAGTCACCTGGCTGAAGGACATTTGGGATCGCGGCGCCCATTACGTGTGCTGCACTTGAGGCCTCCGTTTGGGATGGTGCCACACACGAGGAAACTGGACTGCAGTGAAATGAAGCCAGGTCGTCTTTAGCGACGAATCTAGATTCAATCTCAGCAGTGATGACAATCGTGTGTGGAGACCCCGTGGTAAACGCCTCATTCCTGCCTTTGCTTTACAGCAGGACACCACTCCCACATGGGGTGTCATTGCCTACAATACACGGTCACCCTAGTATTGATCCATGGCACCATGGCAGCCCAGCGGTATCTCCATGACATCCCGCAACCACATGTGTAGCCACTCATGCAACCGCTCCCATTAGCCATTTATCAACAAGACAATGCAGCGCTGGTATCCAGGGCTATATGATAGGTAGTCGACATAATTTCTATGCAACGTGTCATTCGTCTTTTCTCGCAATCGTTGGAGTGTAGGACACATTTAAACATGGCAGCTCCATTATCTTTCTGCACCAAGAAGAAAGTATTGCCGTGATTCTCTTTTGTTTGCAGAAGGTGTATCTGCGCTGGATAATAGACATACCTTGCATCACTATACCTTTAACGACGACGACTTTCAGCGGCTGGTGGTCGATGGAATACCTGATCTTTCGTCGTCACATAAAGAAGTTCTTCCCGGTTTAAGGCACTCTATCCATTCGTAGATCTTGCTTTGCGATAAACAGTTGTCCCCATTCTGCGCATGCATGCGACAAATAATTGCCACAGGTTTCACACTTTCTGCAACCAAAAAGCGTATCACTGTCTTCCTTTCCTCCTCGGAGCATATCAACAAAGAAGATATGTTGAACTGTCTGCTACCCCTCAACGATGACGTGTGACGACCCCACGGAAAAACGAGCGATACAATGTTTAGAAGTGTTCCCAGCTACCACTCATTCACCGCTCACTGTTGCCAAACCTTGGAAAGAGGAACTGCTAAAGTCCCTTTACTTTCTGACTTACCCTTGTACAAAACACTATTTACAAGGAAATCTTTAAATCGCCATTGTTTCTTCTTTTTTCCCCCCTCCCTTCTCTACTTTTTCCACCTTTTTTTCTTGTCTCAGTTTCCAATCACGTATTTTTTACTCGTTTGCTGTCGGAAGATTGTAGTTCTTCTTTAAAAGTATATTGCCATGCATATCAGGGGGCTAAAGTAAAAGTAAAATCGCATTAATACAAATATTTATATTTTTTAATCAACAAATTACAATTTAATTTTATAAATTTATTTATAAATTAATTTTATAATTTAATTTATAAAAAAAAACATTCTATTTATGAAATTTGTAACAAAAAACTTCTTCAAGAAAAATTTTTTTTAATGAATAACTCTTTTTATAGTATATTGTCGCTAGTAAATACCATTTCTAAAAGTAACTTCTGTGTTTTGTCTTTATGGCCTTTGATGTTTTGCTTAAGATTCCATTTCATACTTTCACAAAATTGTTTCAAATGTACAACAGCGCATAAACATTTTCATAAAAGATTCACATTTGAAACTAAAATATATCGTATTTACGACAAATGCATTTTTAAAGAAGCAATCAACCATTAAAAGCATTCCAAGTATCCTCCTTTAAAATATTTCCTAGATTAAAATTCTTACCCAATAATCATCCGACTTTTTAAAGTCGCCTTAGGCCAGCCATTTAAACATGAAACGCCTCCGCATTCTTCTCAAATCTAAATCGATATACAGTCTTATTCGTTTTCATCGACGAAATAATCTACAACCGTCATGTTTTTCCCCATGTTTACAAAACTGTCTTCGAAATAAATGTTTAAGCCACTCTCTCTCTCTCTCTCTCTCTCTCTTCTTACACAATCGAATGCTATATATAGTAAGCAAACTTACCGATTCCGTTGATGTGTGTGTTACCAGTGAAACAAAAGATATCGCAATATCCGCAGGGATGCTATTTATAGCATCCTTAACTGATCGCCGAGGACGTATTTTGATTCATATTTACCTCTATGTCGATCCATTAGAGATAATTATTTGAAAGTCAATTCTAGTTCCTTTTTTTTATGTTTGTGTTTGCGTTAATGAGATCGTTAATTTTTTTGATCTTCATTCCATGTTAAATGATATGCTGCATTGTTTACTTCCCAGAGTAAATATTAGCCTCTGTAATTTATAGGAAACATTAACCTGATTTGTTGTCTTTGTTTTGATTTTCACTGTTTAATCTAAACAAACATGTTTGCAAAGGCAATTTGAAATGAGAAGTACTGTTTTTTTTTCCCCTGTGTATTGTAGTATTCATTCGTAGTTCAGATTTCAGAAACTAATTAATGTAATTAGCGGATTTTCAAGTTTGTTATTGATTTTTAAAACGTGCTTTTGACTTAAGGGTAAAAATTAACATCATTGCGTATAAACTGAAGATGTTTACATCTAATTAAATTTAATGTACTGTATCAGCAATACAGTTCCATATTTGTTAATTTTTATCTGTATTTATGTGCAAAAAGTAACCACTTCGGTTTTAAAATATATTTTATATAAATGTAAATGTTATTTACTATAATTTATTATATTTTTAAATTATCATGTATTTCGCCTAAAACAACACTATGGAAAACAATTTATAATTTATGTTTACACAATCAATAAATTATTAAATCACATATAAAACAAATGTACCCTCATCCATTGAATCACATCTATAAAGCAAGTGTAAAATCTATTTAATTTTCGAACGACTGTTCGTTTTAGGTAGACTTGAAAACATTCAACCCCAAGGGTTACTTCATCAGCTGAAATCATAAATTAATTGCATATTATCTTATAAATTTAGCTTATGATGACCATTAATCAACTTATAATAGTAAGAGAGTGAACAAATGTAATACTACATTACATAACATTTTCCAGATGATTTATTACATTATAATTTTGAGAAAATTTTGTTTCTCCGAAGAAAAATCGAACCTATTTTTATGCTTTCAATGTAACTTTTAAATTATCGCATATAATGATTAATATGCTTTTAACAATGCATAAAATATAAACTTAAGCGTAAAAAAATTTCTAAGATTTGAACTTGATTGAAAATTAATCGTTTTGAGGAAAACTTACATTTGTCAACTTCAAAATACTATACGTTCCGAATCATTTCTTAAAATCAAATAGCCATGATAAAATTTAAATTTGTAAGGTTTTTATTGGAAATAAAAAGATTTTCCTTACAATTAAAGCTTGTGTTTAATTTAATAATGCGATTGCTAATGTATAAATTGCTATAACTTAAAATACCAGCATCAAAATGAATTCGAAATATTTCTCAAAATGCGGTGCCTTTGAAACACTAAGCTACCTAGAAAGTAGCTTAGTGGCTATGGTCATGCAGTCGTGGCTAGCGTGTCATTCGTTCAAGCCCTAGTGACACTGAACTCTCGCTGTATAGATGGACACGTTAAATCTATCGTGGCTCAAAATTATTTCTTTGGAACGATGTAGAAGTTAAGAAAGTGGGTTTCAGCTCAGATATCTTCCTCGTCACTTGAATGTGGTTTAAAATTACTAGATTCATACCCAATAACCATCATGTTGCTTTATAGAGCGACATCATTACACAATAATCCAAATTACTGTGAATAGGAATTTAATAAATACATTTCCTTCTTTAATCAGATTTAATTTGAAACTGAATAGACTTGCCAATAATATTTATATATTTATCAATACTTTTTGAAATTAAGATCCTATTCAAAACTTAAATCAAATTTCATGAAATTTGAATCGCAAAAAGGCAATTTACTTTTTTTTATAAAATGTTTTTTTTTAATATCCATCTTCGATAAAGCATTTAAAATTAATTTTTATCTTTTAGGTATAAGTAAAACATCCTAAGAGAGTTATCTTTATTAAAAGGATTTTCAAACCAAGTAATTTTTAGAAATTTTGGATTATATATTTTTTATATATATAAAATTATAAATAGTTTGACATTTATTTGGAATTTCCAATTTCATCATCTGAAAGTATCATAAAAAATAAACCATAAATTCTCAAATTTAAAATTAATCCATTATCACTATTTATTTTCCTATAAAAAAAAGTATCTTTCATTTGTTCTATAAAGAGAACAATATCTCCTTTCTGTGTAAAATTTTTGAAAAGGAAACCTATTTTTTTTATTTATTAACTAGACTCACTAAAAATGTGTTCCTTAAAATCTAATGAACACAACAAAAAATAACAAGAATATTTCTACGAAACCCCATTGGCATAGCTCTTTAACAACTCCAGTTAGAACTACGAAAAATAATTTAAAAAAACAGATTTCTCTGCCTCATTAAAACACTACGGTTCAAATTCTTTAACCAAAACTATGTACCTTTTTCCGAGATGAATAATCTTTTCCCCTTCTGCGTGATTAATTTTAACGAGAACTTCAGCCTCTTTGTGGTTAACCACGCAGTTTAGCATCGATTTCACAACTTAGAGTCTTCCTTGTATTTCTGTTAAGCGATCGTTACGTTTTTTTAAGGAAATTATATAACGTTATACAAAACAGGTGTGAGAAACATTTTGTTGAAAAGCCTGCTTAATGCTATATCGGTTTCAGTTTTATTAAATATCGATTACCCTGAAAAGATCTTATACTTATTTTCGTTAAATGCAATTTTTTTACCTTAAGGTAAGAATAACTGATCGGTTTATGATTAAAATTATTATTTTTTTAATTTTTAAGTTGTTTGTGTTTAACCTCTAAAATTTTATATACTTCTCAGGTCTATGATCTATAAATCTATTGATATTTCAGCTGTAGTACAGAAATCTACGGACTTTATCGTAGATTGTTCTACCACTTACGTTTGAATGAGTGTTTATTAACGTTGAACTAAAACAATAGCCCCTGTTAACTCGCCAATAGCCCTTGTTGAACTGCACAGGGGCTATTGGCGTCGGACCTCGTAATTTTAAACAATGGTCAAGTAACGAGGACAAACACATGAACTTTCTCTCCTCTTTTGTAACTACAATACAACGCCAATGGGAAGATTTTTTAGTCACGAGAGATTTAATCACTTAACTGCCGATTAAAAGTTACGCAATTTTTTTTTCTAATGAGGCTGCGCGTTGGTATTTTAAACCTTTGCTGACCTAGTACATTCCTCAAGAGCTGGTATTACTTTTTAGCACTGCACCATATAGGCGATACCAATTACAGCAAGCAATTTTGACGCCCAGTTTCTTCCATAGAGGGAGGCATTTAAGCTCTTGACGATATGGACCTTGTACTAGGATTTAATTTTGTCGAGAGCATCCAAGCCAAACAGACACTCTAGGGATCTTTTACATGCTGCATAACCATGCGTCATGGCCGCTATCGATTTTCCGCATCATGAAAATCCACCGACTTGGGCCGGGGTCGAACCTGCAACCTTGGGCGCAGAAGGCCAGCGACAAACCAACCACGCCACCCAGCCGGCAGTTACGCAATTCGTTTCCCAATGCCATCGTTTTTCATGAGCGCAAATATGCGTTGTACTGTGAGAAAAAGAAAAGGCACAAATAAGCAAATTTTTTCTCTTAAACAAGTAAATCCCTTGGAAACACTGTCAAGGTCATTTTATTACATTCCAAAATCTTCGGAATAGTTTTACGCATAGCCATGCAATGAAAAGAATCATATTTCGGAAAGACGGAAATATACGTCCGGGGCCCATAACGCAGCAGTGGAGCGAGTTGGTATGCTGTCGGCGGAGCGTTTATCAGCCCCTCTGCACGATGCGTCTTTAGTGGCACTAGGCTCGAACTCATGATAAGTAACCACAAGAAATTGACCTTAACCTTCAGGTTACCTCAGGCATCACGTATGTTTGAACTACGGTAAGAAATGTATTTTTTGAAAGAAAGAGAGGATTTATACAAAAAATGTTGATATTTTTCACCCTTGGAGAATTTTGCATAGACTAACTTTCTCATTTAATGCTTTTTTAAATATATTAATGACTTGAATCTCCCTAATGGAAAAATATGCACTTGTCGAAGTCAGTGGTAAGCATTTCAATTTTTATACTAACCTCTCAAGACTACGAAAAAAAAGAAATGAAGGTATGCTCCAATAAGGACTGTTTTTGCATATTGTAGCACTATTTTATTTCTCTCAAGGTGCTAAATTCATTTTTGAACGATACTTATCACTACGCATTACCTTATTGAAAAAATAATATTTCGAAATGAAAATAAAATATATGAATTCATTTCTGGATACAAATAGAATCTTTTTGAGTTAGCTTGCACAAATATTTTGAAATCAAGAAACAGAAATATGTGGAATTACCTGAAATTAAGATAGTAATAGAAGATAAAAATAACAAGTATTTAGCAAAATTCACTATGATATGAATCATCTATGTCCAATTTGGGAGTCCAAGAGTAGAAAAACAAATGTGTAAGGTTAAACTAGCTCATCTCTATCCCATTAGTGATAAAATAATAAATTAATGAATTTGTTCAGTTACGTAGCTGTATCATTGATTCGATAGATGTCTTTGATATTTTTCCTCTGAGAAGCCTACATATTTTATTAATTTTTATCTCTTATTAATGATTATTTACAATTCCACTTACTTTAGAGCTCCATGGAAAATCTCTCAGTTCAGCAATGGACAATGAGGGACAAAAAAGCCTGGGAATTACTGTCTTAAGAAATAAGATATAAAATAATGTTTTCCCAGAAAAAGATTTTGGTGAAGATATAAAATGTGCACATGCCCCACTGAAATTTATAACTCTAATGAATCAAATTGTTAATAACACGACTTTTAACGGTAACATAAAAAGATGAAATATGAGAATAAATGTTAAAGAATTCTAAGAAAGTAAAAGGGCAAACAAGAAGGGTGCCCTTATTTTTAAAAATAATTTCTGTATCCAGCTGGGTAAGTTTATGCTTTCAGGGATGGTGATGTTAAAAAAAATAGTTTCCCAATCCCATTAAGGTATCCGACTGGTTGCGACAACTTTTTTTTTAAAAAAATGGATATATGGGTATTTTTTGGCTGTTTTTTGATTAATTTCGTACATTTTAAGAAAAATATGCTAAAATTAAGACGTAAAAAATAAATTATTATTACTAAAATGACAAAAATAGGTAAAAATTGACAAAAAATAGCATAAACGCGGCCCATTCTGTATCAAATATTTATAAACAAATTTTCAATTTTTTCATTCTGATATGTTGCTATATTGTTCATTTTTGAAATGACCTTCAAGGTAAGAGATATTTTCTTTTTTATAAAAACTAGAGCACTTTATCTCAGTTATTATATGAAATTGCTTAAAAAAAACAGTGATTATATTCACATAAGGGGCTTTAAATTTTGTAATAAAACATGATTGATAAATCTGAAGGTTCAAACAATTCTACTATTATACAGAACAAACACAAAAAATTTCAGTGCATTATTTTCAAAACTTTTTTAGCAATGGCTGGCCCCGCTTGATTATTTTCAAAAAATCACATTTCAAGTAAAACGCGTTTTAAAGTATGACATCTTGATTAAGGTAATGGCATCTGTTTTTACTAAAACACTTGTAGTTCTTATTCTTGCGAACGGAAAATGATAAACTTGGTATTTTTATAACGCTAATGAAATGTCCTACAAAATAAAACCATAAAAAAATCTGTCAATTTTTGGCAAAATTCACAATTTTCGAGTAGTCGGATACCTATTCTGAGTAACAGAAACTGCTGTCCTTAAGCTGAATTACTCTTAAATTCTCATACGGCCACGGTGTACACGAGAAGTCATGATGACGGACTCGTGTCTTCCACTGCATCTGTCAAGGCAGAGGTTTGATCCATAGCACTACTAAAGACTCGTCGTGTATAAGAGCTTATGCAAATTTAATATGTCGAGACTGAAAGATTTTATGTTGCTGAGGTGTGTAAGTTTAGAGAATGGCATGAAAGATCAAGTGTCGTTTTCGTCGCTTTAAGGTATCCGACTACTGGTTAGGACTTTAAAAAAAATGGAGGTATGGGGACTTTTTTGCTGTTTTAAGATTTGCTTAGTACATTTTAAGAAAAATATACTAAAATTAAGAATAGAAAAAGAAAATATTATAACTAAAATGGAAACAAATTGGTAAGTATTTACAAAAAATTACATAACAAGGCTCATTCTGTACCAAAAGCTTATGAACAAATTTTCAATTCTGATGTGTTGCTATGCTATTCATTTAAAAAATGACCTTCTGGATAAGAGATATTTTAACTTTTACAAAAAAACTATAGCACTTCATCTTAGATATTGTATAAGATTGCTAACAAAAACAGTGATTATATTAACATAAGGGACTGCATATTTTGTAATAAAACAGTGATTAATAAATCTGAAGGGTAAAACACTTATACTGTTATACAGAACAATACACAAAAATTTCAGTTAATTATTTTCAAAATTTTTTGAGTGAGCATTTTCATAAAAAAAAACACATTTCGAGTAAGACGCGTTTTAAAGTATGACACCTTGCTTAAAGTAATGGCATCTGCTTTTATTAAAACAGTTGTAGTTTTTGTTCTAGCGAACGGAAAATAATAAACTTGGTGTTTTTATAAAGCTAATAAGAAGGCCTAAAAATTAATTGGTTTGGAAAAATTCAGAATTTTGGGGTAGTAGGATACATTAACTATTGCTTAAAATTCCTAGGTTTGTGGACAATAGCCCTTGTGTAACTTTGTAATGTAATGCTAATAAACAGTAAATCAATCCAAATTTTGATATCTTGTGATGCGGAGCTAAAAAAAAATCAGATAATACATATAAAGGTCTCATATATTGAAATTGCTGAATTTGCAGAACTTAACCTGGAGAAGACGCGCAGTCGATAGTGACATTAATGATCGCATGAGGATACGGTAATTATTTTTATTGTACTAGATAAATATCGTAATTCCAGTGAATAATTTAACTAAGAGAAAGTATACTTACCTACTTTTAAAGAATTTTCAATTTTTGTTTGATAATTTGGGAAAAAATCCAATCAAATTGAACTAAAAAGTTTCAAATGTGCGTATTATTAAAAAAGGACACAAATCATAGGAACCTTTTGCTAACATTACAGGAATGATATTTGCTGGCAAATCTGTCACATTTTTTTCAAATTATTGTTGTTTTGTTGTCTTTCGATGATCGACAAATAGCATGTTGAAAATTGTCCTGCTTCTGTCGTTTTGACATTGCGTAGTGTGTCTTGTGGTATACTTGAGTTTTCATCTTTCTTGAAGGAGTTTTTTGGATAGCATTTGAAAATTTTCCTTTCAACTCAAAAATTTCATGTTCGTCATTTTTCTCAAATTTACTTTCACTATCATGATTCGGATTCATTATTTTATCAGGTTTTTGGCTTGCTTGATCATTTTCAACTTCATCCAATAGGGATAGCATAGATGCCCATCTCTTTCTTTATATTCCGTTCAGTTACATTTATAAAGTCGTACTATACAGCAATCAAAACCACTAAGTTTCTCATAGGAGAAAAATATAGCCTGTTCATAGAAAATCTTTTGGAACAAAAGTGGTCACTCTGGGAACGCAGTCACCCCAAGTATTTTAAGATTTGTAAGAAAATATTTGTGCTATATATATATATATATATTTGGGAGTATATATATATATATATATACTCCCAAAAAAGAGGGAGATATATGACAAATATATTTTAGTTCCCCTGAAAACTGCCATATAGGAGGATACTTATAAGATCATCGGTAACATATAAACAGTTTTCTGAGAATTAAAGATTTCGTATGTTTGAGGTGACTCTGTTTCCCGCGTGACGGTTCCTAAGTTAAAAAAGATTATTAGAGCATTTAGAATGTTCTTAACGTATTATTGTTTTAGATAACAGTGTAAATTTACAAAAGAAGATTAAAGTTTTTATTTTCGTACTCACAATTCTTTTAATATTTGGATTTTACAAATAATTTAAATCACAAAGGAAACATTGCCATGGTAATATTGATAGAAACTGTAATTTTGTTCTGCTAGCTCTATTGACCATACAAAACGTCTTTAAAAGTGCGGGGTATTTCTTTCCCAAGTTTAGTGGGAATGTTATTTTTAGTTTTCAGCAGAAGACTCTTTTACGATTTTCTTTTTTCAGAGGTTGGCTTTCACTGAGTTACTTGGTTGTTTATTCAAAGATTACACATTGTTTCATCGGTTGCTTTTATTTTAATGGCTTGTCATTAACAAAGTTATTTCTCTTCTTCTGTTAACGGTTAGACGTTTGTAGTTGTAAACAAAAGATAATATGGTGAATGCTTATCTTCAGCATAGCTTTCATTTGTACGTTGAAAGTGTCTACTGAAATTAAATTATAAACTAATAAAACATAAAATATTTTACACTACAAAAAGTGATTAGTTTTAATAGTAATAAATACAGATGCGTTTTCATTTTCTTTTTAAACTGGTGTACTTTATCCAAAAAAGTTTTTAAGACTAATGTTTTATTTGCATTTGTGATTTCATCGCTGTTAAATAAGTTTTAAATAAATAAAAACTTTCTCATTCAGGAAACAATTGATAAAAAAGTCATGTATGTAATTGATTTTTTATAAAGAATATTTAAATACGAAGTTTTTTACATTACATTTTAGAACACTTGCAGGGATTTAATATTTTAAAAAGACAAATTTCTGATTCTTTTATTTTAAATCTCATGAAAAAAAATTATCATAGTTCTTAACTTGTTTTTTCCATGCCATTAAAGGGATGTAATGTTTGAAATCAAAATTTAATAAGTTCGTTATACATTTTGAAACAGCTCTTTCAATACCCTCTACTTTTTTCTAGTATTATTAGCCCCTTTTATAACGGGAATTTTGTTTATGAATTGCGGCTTATCAATATTTGAATGGAAGCGTATTTAATAAGTAAAATTGTTGAATTACCTCTTTCCTAGTTACGGCATTTGAAATGACATTACAAAGAACTAATGCATCTTTGGAAGATTTCACTTTTTATTTTTAAATATTCTAAATAATATATCATTATCCTTTTTTCTCATTTCCAGCAGCTTGTCTGTTTGTTAGTGATAATTCATTTTGCAGTAGTATTAAATTCATTGAAATTCTACATTTAATACCTGGTTTATTGTGAATATATAGTTAAAACTCCAATTACAGTCTAAAACTCAAAGAAATATTAAAAATTTTTAAATATCGCTGAGAAACCCTATCTTTAAAACATTATCAGAAGCATTTTTCCCCCCGTAGAATCGCATTTTGTTACTTGAAAATAAACAGCACAATTTTAATGCAATTAACTGTTATGATTTATTTTACTAAGTTTTTTATATCAATGAATGGTGTTCATATATTTAAACCCTTAAGCTGTTACTTTTAATGCCTAAAATATTGCAAAAAAGGGTATATTTTGTTATTGTATATAATTAAGTACAGTACTTAACACAATGCGAAAATGGAAGTTTCTTATTCCAATTTTCAATTTTAGGGTTTATATATATATATATTAATTGGGAAACGCAAAAAAACCGCAAATGTTTGCTTTTTATAAATACACTATGTATGTTATGAAGAATGTTTTATGTATCTTTAAAGAATTTCTGTCATTCTTACAAAAAAATTTCACCCCTTCTTTCAAACGGTTGATGCATACATATATATGCATACATAATTTGAAGCATGGTACATTACTATGTCTTATATTGCAGTGGGGACACATATAATATCGGCTTGTCTGTATTATCTTTCCATTTTCATTTCTTCTCAAACAACAAATTCCACATTGCCACGCCATGCCAATCCCTCTTCTTTATCCAATATTTTCAAGAATTTAAATTCCTATTTTCGATTAAAAATATTCCCTCTTTCACCCCAAACAAAATCCCGGCTAAGTATTTCAATACCATATGGACCAGCTACACATCTCTTAAAAGCACATTGACACTAATTATCTCAGTATAAGATTTGAAAACAAGTGCAAATCAAAGAAAGATAGAAGATTTCAGAGCCCATACAGTGTATGGGTAAACCGGTTGTAGCTAACTTTTGGTTCCCCGTACGGTGTACGGGTAAACCAGTTACGGAAATAAAGTTGAAAATTTATTTTTTTTAAAAATTGATTGAAATGATCTTAAAGTAATTTTTTCATGCATATTTCATCATAATTAAGGAATTTCTTTAAGTTTTTAAACAAGGAATTATTATACTGTATCCGTTTAGTGCAAGAAAAACATTGCTTTCAATCTAAAAAGAAATTAAAGTACAAAAAGTTTCATTCGAAGGTTTATTATCATAACCTCTTTAAAAAATAAACATTCTGATATAATATCATAAAAAATAAATTTATGTAAGTAAAGTACATCTAGAATTTGATATGCATTGGGGGAGATTCATTTCAAGTTGTTTATAGAAATATTGACATTTTCTTATTTATATGATATTTTGGTTTTTTTTGTGAATTTCCTTATAACTATATTTCTCTCAAAAGTAAATGAAGATCTTAAATACAAAAAAAAATGAAGAAAAATCAACAATCATGTATCGGATTTTAGCTGTATTTCTTTTTCCATTAAAAATTAAGGAATATAATGAGAAATTTATTTTTTGTTAGAAGTTTTCGAAGTTATAATACATAATTATATTAAGATGTTAAATTCAATTACATGAACACTTCTAGCCTTTAATGAACTTAAATAACATCTAATATATTCCTTGTACACATTGTGAAAATTAAGAAACAATCTATGACAAAATAAACGAATACATATTTTTACAAATTTATTTTAATCCCTTAAGTGTCACTGGTGTATATATACGTCTCATTCAGCCAGTGTGTCATTGTCCTGGATATGCGTGCACGTCTTTCCAAAGTACGTTCTTTTCTTTGCGCTGCTATCTGTAAAATTGTTCAAAAAGCTTTGAGATGCACAAAAATGATATTGACTATGTTTGCGACGTATTTACTTATTTTAGAGAATTATTTGCTTATTTATTCATTTTCTTCACACACCCCCAATACACCGCATACGCGCACTAATGTTATAAACGATATCACTGGGGAGCAAATTTCGTAACTTTTAACCAGCAGTTAAGAGGTTAAAACTTTAGGTTAGGTTTATGCTTATAACGAATCTGTAGAGAAATGAAAATGGTGTATTATGTTGAATTTGTGTATTAAAATGTTACGAAATAATGTATTATCATAAATTTTGACTTCATATTTTGGAACACGAACATAAAAAACGTTTGATTTGGTTCTACTGTTATTAAACATCAATAAATTTAACTTCCATTTAAAAGTACATTGTTCTTTAATTTTCTATTTAAATGTATTTTTTATTTCCTTAATTAAAGGTATCCATTTAAAAGTAAACATCTTCATGTTCCTGTTCTTTTATTACATTTTATCTACAATAAACATTAGTTTTTCTACCGAATTTTAAGACATACAAAAATTATTCAATGTTTTACATTATAATATAATATTGTAACAATACCGTGTCATTTATTGAAAACTTGACTATCATAACAGAACTTACAGTTTTTATTATTTTTTAAAACACACAACCTTATTTTGATGTATACACGGCATAGAATCTTAGGAAATAAATACCAACTTCTTCCACACCACGTTTCTACATTCCAGTCGTATTTCTCACTCAAGGAAAAACCAGTTCTATCACCCACAGCAGTGTCCTCGTTTCTAATCTAAAGAGCGCTACAATCCAAGCCTTTAGTCAAACTTTTACATAATATAACACTAGACTAACATCAGATAAACAAAGAGAAAAAAAAAATTTATTACTATCATGTTTTCTACGCCTCTGTATATATTGATGAAACAGTGCTAAACTTCAATTTTAAAGTGAATGAATACAACACAAATTTAATTTAAGCGTTTAAATAACTTTTTTAAATAACTTCATTTTTGCTGTCAAGAAAATTAAAAGTAGGAATTTAAATTAAAGTGCTTGTAATCTCTTTTTAGAAAACATTGAAAAATACAGATTCTAAAGATTCCATTCTTAATGCAATCACCTCGTCGGTCCCAAACGTAGGCAGAACAATACAAATTTCGATAACAAGAGACGCGTAGGTGTTTTAACTACTTCAAGAACAAAATTTATTTATTCTTCAAAGTCTGTTGATGTCACAAACACACTATTTCTATCTTGTAAGTCCAAAGCGACCCTCCAGGGTAAGTATAAGATTTCACAACAAAACTTGAGTTTCAAAAAATGTTCCTCATTGTAAAATTTTCCATCAAAAGAATTTTTCTGAAGCGATTGTAACGTAGAATGGGATATTTCCAGACTTGTTTATGTCTGGTTAGGAAAGTGAAAATATTCAAAACATTTAATGAAGTAATACTTTTCCCTGTGTTTAACACCTTTGAGCTAAATATAATGTAAAATTATGTTTTAATATCCTGTACAGGTGCTTGCATTAAAATATAAGAGTACCTCTACACTGTAAGTTTTTTAAAAAATATATCAAAGAATAAATTAAGTCTCAAAGTATTTATAATTTATTTTGTAAATGATTTACTTTTTTTGTTTTGTTAATAAAATGCTTTTATGATCAGATGAAACTATTCAAAATTGATTCTCATTAAACTTTTTAAGTATATATCACTAACTTAATTTCAAAAATCTCAGTAATATAATAATTTAGTAACTTGTTTTATATTATTTATAAACGTATGTTTTAAATTTGATATTTTGTAAAATAAATAGTAAAGATGATAAATTAGTTTCTAAATTCCTTACACTTTTAAGAATTATTGCAATATTAGATTATGAAAATCAGAAAAATTAACGTCATCTAACTATTCTGATTAAAATTTTTGAAAATTTCGTATTTTGTATACCAAAGTAAATAAACGTATGAAAGATTGAGAAAAATTTTCAAAATGTTGCAAAATGCAAAATAATTTTTTTTAAATAAAATATTATTTATTAAATTTTTTTTTAAATTTTATTTTTTAAGAAACACACCTAGATTTTTTACATTTAATGATTTTAAATAAATTATAAATTATTATTTTGCAAAATGCAAAATATTTTTTTTTTAAATAAAATATTATTTATTAAATTTTTTTTAAAATTTTATTTTTTAAGAAACACACCTTGATCTTTTACATTTAATGATTTTAAATAAATTATAAAACATTTTCAAACTTTCAGATGATATTTTTATTATACATTTTTCTAATGTCGTGACTTTTGATTTAAAAACAATTCCGAATTACGCGGGAAACAATGATCTTTTGAGTAAAAAATTTTGAAGAATATAAAAATATATTAATTTGAGAAATTTAATATAATAAAACAGAAAATATCATTAGACGCTTTTAAATTTGAAAACATTTTTTTATTTTAAAAAATTTATTTACTTAAAAAGTAAAAAATAAGAAATAATTTTTATAAAAAGTAATTCACACTTTTTACAATTTTTTCTTTTTTTGAAACATTTTTAGAATTCGACAATAAAATAATCAGCTTAAACAAAACTTTATAAAATTGAGTTACTTCTAACAATTTTGAATTGCCGTATTTATTTGGATCTAATCCACACATTTTCCCGAAGTGACCGTAAAATCCGGCGTATAATGCGCACCTATACTTCAAGCTGATTTTTTTAATATTTAGATATATTCGCCGTATAACGCGCAAATCCTTTTTTACGAAGAAATCTGACATATTAGTATACATTGCTTTTATGTTTTGAAGTAATTTAGTCGAGATATTATTTTCCACGTCTTAGAAAAAATAATATTATTCTAGGACTATAACCCTTTAAGTTTACAAGGAATTCCATTTCTTTTAAATAAACAGTATTTCGATCTATGTAGATGTCTAATTTTTTTCTTATGTTTATCTTTTATTATGTTTAAGGCCATTGTTTTTATACCCCGCCTATAACGCGCGCCCTTAAGTTTCGATCTTATTATTGGTGTAAAAAGTGCGCGTTATACGCCGGATTTTACGGTAATTTTACTCAAAATCAGGTGTGACTTAGAATCGAAGTCCCAAAAATACGTTGGATGTTCGGGATTGAACATATTACTCAGATGACTAGAAGAATTATAAATTCATATATGTAATTAAAAAATTTTAATAAATATAAATAAATTAATTATTCACTATTTATGGCTTTAATTAAAAAAAATTTAAAAATTCATTAATATCGGATATTGATAAACCACTAACACTATTTTCTCACAAAAACTTGTTAAAAAAATGATGCGCAGCTTAGAATTGAAGACAACTTAGATTCGGATATAAACGGTAGTTCTTAATTTAATTTGTTTTGTTCTACCCTCTTTAAATATATTTATTTATTAGATTCTTCAAAAAGTCAGCTTTCAACTGAATTATAAATAGAATACCATAGTACTTTTAACAAATACAAAATAATTTGTTTGGCTTAAAAAAGAGCAGTAACGTAGAAATCATTTTATTTTACTTTTGCAATATATATATATATATAATAGAATATAGTATAATGTTATTATTCTAATCATTATAGTTAATAGAATCAAATAAGCTTCGTTAAAAGTAATACATTCACAAAAATTCTTATACATTTTTCACTTGATTACGGTTTAAAATATTACATGGTTAACTATTAATTTAATTAAAGTTTTATTATTTTAATCTAAATAGGCCTAAATAAACTATCAAAATATTCTATGAATTTCTGAGTATTGTCATCAATTAAGAATACCCTTTCATATTTAAATAAATACTGTATAATTTTAACAACAGATAATATTATTTTCTTTTACAAAAACACATTTCTTCCAGCAGCAATACTGAAAGAAAAAGAAAAAAGAAAACAAAATCTTAAAATGTTACCCAATTACTAAGAACTCTAAGCCCAATCATAAGAACAAAAACTTCACTACCGTGAAAACATCCTCACCCACACCCACAAAACCCCAAAAAAGACAATAAAACGTCGAATAGGATCTAACCCATTATCCGAACCTTTCCACTTCTGGAAACCACAAAAGCGTCTCATCTGCCTTTACATCTTCCTTTCAGTTCTGTTATCTACCACAGCTGAATCACCTGGCCAAGTCGATATTTACTGTTCGAAAGAGATTCTTCCAGACACCCACGCCGGTACTCAAAGAAAAGAACAAAAGAAAATATTCTACAGAGTGGGGAGGGAGAGAAGAAGATATCTTTTTCAACCTCCACCTTCACTACTTAGACATCATCGAAGAAAAACAGAACTGAAGGATGTTTTTAAGCTGTTCCACCGGACTTGGATTGATCTTCTTAATGGCTTCACATCACTATGGTGATATTTACAGTCAACGGGGTAGGAGAATATTGTTCAGTGCAGAGTTGAGAGAATGTAGGCACAATGTTCTTAGATTACGGTTTGGGTGGGTGTTTTTATCCAAACTCTAGATTTTTCGCTTGTTAGTTTGTTAAGCGGGCTTATATATAGATTAGTAACTGTTTCTCAAGAGTTAGGGTTTTCTCAATGGCTTTGTTGTTGAAAAAAAAATGATTTATTATTACAGTAAAACAAAGCAGATGTATATATATATATATACTAATTAAAATTTAATTTAAAATTCTTCTCAAGGTTTTTTAAAAATTCTGTCTGAATAGCTTTATTTTGCGTTCATAGAAATCTCAATAATATTAATTTCTTTTGAAAAATATCTCAATTTTTTCCCACATTAGTAATTTTTTTTATTCGTCTACTTACTTCAATGGCTTTTTAAGGTTTTATTTAAAACTACTCAGGTTTTATAATTACAACTAGTTAAATTTTTCGAATTTGAGTTTTTATTTTAATAAAACCATACTACAATCCCATTTTAAATGAATGCGTGTTTTTTGTAGTAGTTCCATAAAAAAAAGGAACTAGGTAGAATACATGTAATTTGTCCTTCTATGGAACACATGCATTTTATCATAGTACATTAGAATTCATGTTGTCGAATCTTGTGCCACAGGCTCTTAGTAATCCCTACAAAAGGGAAATTTAAGTGCATCTTTCTATGCAATGAGGAAATTCAAAGTTAAAGACAAGAGTAACTACACTCATGTCCATAAATTAAGGATAATTCAGTATCACACAGAAAGTGAACTCTAAAATAAAAATTTCATCTGTAGAATTATCACACACATCTTGAAGAATATGCAAATTACAGGATACCACCAAATGGCGCGGATAGTACGTCACAATGACGAGAGTGTAACAGAGGAGGAATAGTAAGGAATGGTGGCAAAGAAGGAGCACAGCATCAGACCTATCTCGTCAGCTCTCTTCAGCTACCGTACGACAGTTACAAGGCAGACCGTGTACAGCCGCTTAGGGCACATTGGTCTATATGCTCGTAGGCCTGTCAGATGTGTTCCCCTTACCGCAACTCACTGTCGCCTGCAATTAACCTGGAGTAGAGAGCATGCATTGTAGACACCGCAACAGTGGTCTTGTGTGATGTTTTCCGACGAGTCCAGGTTTAGTTTGCAGTCTGATTATCGCCGGACTTTCATATGGAGAGCGCCAGGTACCCGTTACCACCAAGAGAACACCATTAAACGACACCGTTACGGTGGTGCAGGATGGCTCGTTTGGGAAGGAATTATTCTTGGTTCCAGAACTGACCTGCATGTTCAGAGTGTAACGATGACAGGCCACATCTATCGGGATGTCATTCTGGAACAACATGTACGTTTGTTTCGGGGGCCATGGGTGCTGAATTTCTGTTTATGGACGACAACGCCCGTCCTCACCGTGCAAACATTGTAGACGAATGCCTTCAATCGGAGGATATCACCCTATGGATCCATACACCGGACTTGAATCCAATAGAGCATGTGTGGGATATGCTTGGCCGACGAATTGCAGCCCGTCAACCCCCTCCCACCTGTCTACCGGAACTTCGGAGGGCATTGCTCGATGAGTGGTGTAATATTCCCCAAGATCAGATTGATAATTTGATACTCAGCATGCGTAGGCGTTGTAAGGCCTGTATTGCATCGTCCGGAGACATACTCCGTATTAACCATCATACTAACCATGTTATACTGTTTTTTGTAAATAGGTTCTTTTTGAAATTTGCTCCAGGGAGTAAAAATCGCAATTTTTATTAATTATGTCAAACATATAGCATCTTTTTTGCTCTTTACCTTTTGTTTAATAAATAGATTTTAGAAATAAATCAAATTTGTTTTGCTTCTGTCTCTTTCTTTGCCTGAACTTCATTATCCTCAATTTATGGACATGAGTGTAATTCCATCGCTTAGAACAATGGCAACGTTAATTCTTATCCAGATTTATTTTTATTTAGTTGATTGATGTAAGTTAGTAATTGTTAATTTTTTTGTTGTAGCTATTTTAAAAATTGTAATTGTTTTTTATTTTAATAATTTATTATTAACAAGCTGAATATATATTTTTGGTTCAAAATTTAATTACAATAATATTCAAAATGTTTCTGATCAAAATCATTTTTTTTTTCAGTATTTCGGTGAAATTTTCTATGTTTCTTACAGTTCAACAGGATTGATTTAGAATATTAACAATGTAATAATATGATTATTATAACGATAACATGAGTTATCGTCGAAAAGCGGTTTTCAGCCAAACTGGCCAAGCCGTCTGTGCATTGTTACAACAATGCAGAAGAATCATGCCTTTTAAGGTTTTTTAATTATATCTTTTTAACTACTTGTAATTTCGGAATATGAATAGTCCAAATGAAGTCCTTGGAAAATTTCCTATCTTTCGGTATCTTTGATGCGTTTGTGCATTCAGTGGTTCGTGAGAAGATAGCCTCACAGATACAGATAACTTTGTTTACCTACTAATTTTAAAACAATCAAACATCTAGAAATAAGTAATCGTTTCAATTGCTAACTGCAAGAATTTTTTGATTCATTATTTAACAAAAATGGATATTAATTAATATCATAAAAAACAAAAGCAGAATTGCTTTTTATCATTCATTAGTAAATTGATTACTTTATAAGGAATTATTCATACATCGTCTGTCTTCTTCTGTATACAACTAGATTAGCTTTGTGTAAATTATTTTTCGAAAGTAGAAAATTGGAAAAAGGTCTTATCCCTGAGGCAGTAAAAAAGTTTTAAAAGCACGAAAAAGCCGGTACAAAACCGGGCTGATCAGAGGGATCAGAAACCAGTCTTACAATGAAAAGAAGTAGAAGAAATTTTGGAAAATGGACTTTTAATAACATCAATATATAAATCACTCACATCTCCCATACACACAAACCCAAAACTGCCAGTATCTAGAGGGAAAGGGAAAATTTTAATTGGTATTAAAGTTATACCCTCGAAAAAAAGCCCGTACAACGATAAGCTAAACGGAGGGGAAACAGACTCGTTCAACGGGACAAAGATTTGGATGGAATTTCGAAAATAGAAATCATACACACACCAAGAAATGCTAACACCGAGAGGGGAACGAGAAATTTCCATTGGCAAAACGTTATATATTTGAAGAAGCCCATACAACGCCGGATCACGCAGCTAATATAAAATATGAACATTTGTGCCATTTTCAAGCAGTAGCAAATCTACAAAACCTTCAAATCATTGGTTCTTTAAATATATAATAAATAATTCCCTTTGTTCCCCCCCCCCCACCAATTTTTTTTCTATTGATGATTTTTGACAATTGCTGCTTTCTAAACGTTCCATATTGTTGAAAACAAATTAGATCGAATATTCTAAGAATACTGGTTTCTTTCAAAATATACTTAAATTGAAATGGAGATGAATAACATAGCGAATAAAATTTTAATAAAATAAATGTCATATTTAATTTTTAATTATTATAAATTTTTATATTTTATTCAGTTACGGAAGTAAAATATATATTTACTTTTTAATTAAATCGACCTCCACTATTATCAGAATCATGGTGTTCCATTAAAATCACATAAAGCTGGCTGTAATAAAGTAATATTTACTGTAATAAAGTTAAAATTTACTGTTTGAGTTTAAACTAACCGTGTATAAGATAACTTCTACAATATATGGTTGTTAACAGAATACAAATAAAATCCCCTTTTATATAGTTCCACTAGTGAAATAAATTGTTTTTTTATATTAAATAGTTTTACTTGCATTAAGAGAGGAAGTATTATTTATTAAATATTAATAATGGTTTGTTATCTTTCGACAACTTGTGCGAACTATTTATCAATAGTATAATATTTATTAATTAAAAAAAGTAATTATTAGTGAGAATCAATAAAAATTTCAGTATTGTTTTATTTTATTTTAATCGTATATATAATATATATTGCTTATGTTTTAAATTGCTAAATATTGCATATTCCTAATGTGTTTTAAGTTTTCATAATGCATATTGATAAATTGATATCGTAATACATTTATTTCTTATTCATGCTACACACTGATAACTGAATTATGTGCAACATTGATTTAGGAATGAAATTCCAATTTTTTCCTTGTTATTTCCTTGGAGATTTCTGAAATTATAAATTTAGAGCTATGAAATTAATGCAATTATCATTTATTGCCACAATATTTTCTAGTTTTTTTATATAACATGTGTTATTATATTCATTTTTCATTAATCTCAATGCTAACCTAATAAAAATATGAAATAAAATCCTAGTTTTCTTCAGTACTTTAGATTCATAGGCTAATTGGCCTTATAATCTGTGATCTTAAAACTATACAGCGTAGTGCATTAAGTGGAGATTCTTTAATATTAACTTATCTATGGTCTTTATCTTTTTGCACATTGAATTCAAATATAAATTAGTTTAATTTTTAAACTGTTCTTAAATTTAAAAAAAAAAACATTTTTCCTGTTTCATTTTTAAATTTATTTTCAATATATTTTTAGTTCTTGTTAAACTTAATTCGTCCATAAGAAATCTTATTTCAATACTACTTCTTGTTTCATAAAACCCGTTAATTTTCAAGAATATTTCCGCTTATAAATAAATCTCATTGATTAAAATTGGTTATTTAAAACATTAAAAAAAGTTTTAAACATGGTTTAATTTTCATTAAGAACATTAATTGCTAGTAATGCTAATCAGAAAAATAAAATTCTATTTTTAATGAACTAACCACTCCGTGAATAGTAATAGCTATGAATTATTCATAATTAAAAACTTGCAGTTTGTCCCATTCTTACGAATATATTAATACTCTTTACAAGTACAAAGTGCCTCTGCGTTTAGTTGTAGGTTTAAGGAATTTATATAAAAGAGGGATAAAACCATGAATGTTTCTTTTATAAATAACTATGTTCCCTCTTATTTGAAAACTTAATGACTAGTAAACACAGAAATATTTAACCCCTCAACTACCATCGGCGTATATATCCGTCTCGCTCGACTAGTGTATTCAGTACCGCAGGCGGATATATACGTGCTTCCGAAATACGATTCTTTTATTTGCGTTGCTATCACTAAAACAATTAAAAATGTTTTAGAATGTGCAAAAAAATGACCTTGGCAATGGTTGCCAAGGATTTCTTTCTTTCTTTTCTTTCCCTCCTTATACATCGCATACACGTGCCCATGCAAAAAACTGTGACAATGGGGAGCAAATCGTGTAAGATTTAATCGGCAGTTGAGGGATTAATTACAGGTACATATTTAATTTCTTTTTTTTTTAAATTTCTAAACAGCAAAATATTTGTATAAAATACATTTCATGATAATGGAATTTTGATACCCAATAGAGGCCAGAAAAAATGCAATTTGCAAAATAGATGCAATATTTCGAAATATATAAATAATCTGGAATGTACAGGTGTCTTGCATACACTAAATACGGTGTAAGAGAAGGAAGCATCAGATTCCACAATAATCTCGCTTCTCTATTGGTGAAGAAAATCAGAGTAGATGTTTATCATCGCAAAATGTATGTTTCTTTGCAGTAATACCTAGTCACCACCAACTGAAACATATTGCTATGTGAGGAATTACGGTACTGGACTCAGAATTGAAGTTAGGTCCACTAGTCGTATCGCAGCTACCTACAAGCACCCACGAAAGAGGGATTCAGAAGAAGTCAATGCGCCACTTTGGAGACAATTTCTTTATCAATATGTTTGTTTTTATACTTAAACATTTGAGACTTTAAACCAAATCCGAGGGCTCATAGGTAGCCTAGTGGTTAGAGCATCGGACGCCAGACCGGATGGCCTGGGTTCGATGCCCGATGCCACCAAATATTCGCCGAGTACAAACGGAGCACGTGCTCGTTAAATCAGTGAGTCCGAATGGTGTCGCCATCTATCGTGAGCAAAATCGTGCTGTCACTTTCATGGGCTCAAAGCTTAGGTTAATGACAGACGTATCTCTAGCCCGTTGACATGATGAATTTCGTGGGCCTCGATCTGACTGCGTCAGACAGGTGGCATAAGCAACAACAACAAACCAAATCTTCGTACGTATGACTATCTCCAAGAAAAATTATAATATTTTTCACCCAACAGAAATTTATTTCATCAAAATCAGTAGTACATAGTATTAGATGTCGAAAGCTAAACATTTGAAAATAATATGTTTGACTCAGTGTATCCCTTATAGATCATGTGTCATATATTTTTTACCGAACCACTAACCCCTTAACTGCTGATTAAAAGCTACACGATTTGTTCCCCAGTGGTATCGTTCTCGATGGCTGCGGTAGCCTGAGGGTCAAGGTAACGGACTCATGGCCAGCTTGTCATGAGTTCAAGCCTATTACCCTTTAAAACCCATCGTGTAGGGGGCGATGCACGAAAAGTTTGTCGATGCTCAAACGTCTACCTAAAGTGTGATGTGGAAGTTAGGAGAGGGGGTGCCAGTTCAGGTGTCACCCTCGTTACTTGACCATGGCTCAAAATTACGATGCCCGTCACCAAAAGCGCTAGAGTAGTTGAGTAGTGCGAAGTTGGTATTCATACACTTACGCCACCATTTTTCGCATAGGCGCGCGTATATAGTGTTCTGAGCTAAAATAAGATAATTCTTTGCTAACACTATCAATGATATCTTACTGTATTCCAAAGCCGCCAGACTAGTTTTAAACAAAGCGAAAACGTGCTAAAAATCATGCTTTGGAAGGACGGATATTTCCGTCCACTACAGTTAACGTCGGGTTGAGCGAGACGGATATATACGCCGGCGGTAGTTAAGAGTTTAATCAGTCATACAACTAAGACTAAGTCATTTTCTTTTGCAACTATTTACAACACCCAAATGAAATAAAAGATGCCAACTGACTTGATATAATTTAGTTACTTCATACTATTTAAGTGATATAATTTAACCTATTTTGTAAATAACAAAGAACTCTCTCTAATCGAGTCAGTCAAATCTTAATAACTAGCTGTAATTATTGTACTTCTTTAAAAGATTAAGAACAATTTCCCCATAACATTCTCAACAAACATTTACCATCATTGACCAACCATAGCAAATGTCTTCTTTCAAGCAATCTTAAGCCTTGTCTTAACATTCACATTCGCTCTAATGTGTAATTAGGTAATCCCAATTTCCATGTAAGTAGTACAATTAAATTCTAAATCGCAAGCTGTGTTTTCCTTTCATGACTCTATTTACCATCCATTTATGATCCCTAGAGTTCTTAAACACATTTAAAGGTCATTTGGAACATATTCTGGTTTCTATTGAGAAATATGCCTGACGGGTATTAATTTAGAGGTGAATACAGAAGGCTTAGCAAAATGTATGCTTAGCGGATGGTGTGGGCATTGGAATTGAATACACTACTCTTCTTTAGTTTATCACATTTCAGAAGCACACTGGTGAGGAACAGGAATCTTTCTCTGAATGTTTATACGCATATAGACAGAAAGAAAGAGTATAAGAATAGTTTCTAATTGTGTGTATTATTTTTCATATTTACATTTTTTTTTTTTTCATTCAAGCTTTCCAATGTCATGAAAATTAAACAAGTGAACCTTAAGGCAATGCTGCTCAAACTTTGAATACTTGTGACTCAACTTTCAGTTATAATTTTTATCATGTCCCCCTCCATACAATAACAATGTATTGAATTCAATTCTAATGTATTTGACGCTTAAAATACAATACGATTTTCATTATAAATCGTTCAAATTATCAAGGTAAGTATTACATTTTGTATACAATTTTGGATGACAAGTCCATGGAAGTCACTAATAATTATTTTTCTTGTTCTTAACTTAGTATTAACTTGATAAATTAATTATAAAATGCATTTATAAGTATGTTATATATAAAGCATTTATATTTGCATCAGTGTAAATAGGTATTTTACTTTTATTATGACAAAATGTATTTTGTTTTTTGCTTCCTTTCTGTAAATTTGTAATTTTTTAAATCTTTTACTTACGACTTTTTGATATGCTCCCGCCACCCTTGTAAGGTTATCACGCTCATCTAAGGGGAGTACCACAGCTTGAGAAACGCTGCCTTAAGGAAATTATTCGAATTGGAAATAAACAAAAATATTTAGATAGAGGAATTTCAAAAGATTTTATATTGATAAGATGATGAAATTTTTTTATAAATTACTTATTCTAGATTTCAAATGAAAGAACCAAATAAACTGGGAAACTGCTAAGTGTTAAAAAACAAAGCATTTGATGAAAAGATTTGTAAATTAATTTTTTTTTTTCAATTGCTTCATACGATTTCATATTAAAGAATTTATTAATAGCAATTCTTTGTGATATGTATCAAAGTATATAACTTCCTTTTTTTAAATAAAAGAATAGAATAATTATCAAAATGTATATATTATTATTCGAATTATTTACGATTTATTCCGTTCTTTTAATTAAAAGGAAAAAGTGTGTGAATGTTCGGCGAGTTCTTCCGCGGTCCTTCGACAAATTATCTTGGGGAGGTTGTTCCTTAACTGTGGTTTGAGTTGAAAATCATCTTCCGTAGAGATGACTTAATTTTATGCTAATGTAAATGCTATTTAAACCCTAGCAAGGGGTGTATTTCAGTTAATCGTGAATATAGCTAGTCGTTAATCGTCGGTAGTGGGTCATTCGTTCTCAAGTTATCATCCGAGCCATAACTGCCTTTCGGAGAAATGGAAATAAAAGAGAAGTTGATTCTAAAAGGAGACTGTAGAAGTTTCGGAAAGGGCTGACAGTGATATACAAGCGGAACAGGACATAAGTGTACTTTGGATAATCTTATATGTTAGGTTAATAAATTAATTAGGATTGCTCACAAGGTTATTAAACGTTAAGTAATCATAAATTGATTAGTCTGAAATAAAAGTAATTATATTTTTATAACCATACCTGTTTTCCAATAACTTAAACTACACCTGCCACCTACGGGTTCCGACAAATGTGTTAAAAATAGATATAATTTCTTCTGTACCAAGCTTAAACTAATGCTAAAAAGGTGAATTCAATTGCTGGTAGATTTGATGTTTAAGGTATCCGAACACGTTGAAAATGACCAAATTCAGTCAAGGCAGATATTTTTGTTTTTTATTTTATTGAATACAGCTATCTTTTGACTTTACGAAACATACTTTGTTTTGTTTCTACACGACCTAAAGGCCAAGTTACAATCAATTTTATAAATGTAGAAAAACCGGAAGTGGGTTTTTGATCTACCAGAATGGGCATTTAAATGGCTCAAAATCTATCATGGCGAGTCTGATAACTCAAAATATTACGAATGTATTTCTATAAAACTTTTTGAACCTGATATTTATGTTATTTTCTAGAGAATGTACTAAAATATTTCTTATTGTATGAATACTTTTTGAGTTATGGCTTGTTATTTAAATTATGGTCTCATAAAAAATGTAATTTTTCTTATAATGTTTACTCAATCAGCTCTAAAATTTTCAAATTTTAATAAAAAATTAAAATTTTAGTACATTTTCTAGATAAATGCATCTAATTTGTTTTAGTAATACTTTTACTAATATATGTTTATTACTTTTTTTTCTCTAACTGCTTTGAAGTTTTTCAAAAATGTTGCTAAAATTTCACTTATAATTGTGATTTTTGTAAAATTCATGTAATTTATTTTAAATTTTGATAGTTAACTAGTAATATTTATTGGTATTGAGTCCTAAAAGAGCATTTATAATGTTTTAGTATGCTATTTTGTTAAAAAGTACTCCGAACGTGTTGGGATACCTTAAGAAATAGAGTCAGGACGCAAACATGTTAAAGTGCTATTCAAAGAATTAACTTATAATGCATACGGAATTGAAAATAAGTTCCTGTACAATGGAGAATTAATTACATATATTTATGCATTTAAGACTTACTAAATAAAGAAAACTCTTTCGATTACTAAACTTTGCCTTAAATTTAACAAAGATTTTTGTGCTTTAAAATAGATAATATTTAATTAATTTTCCATAGCTTTCTGGAACACCGAATGACAAGTAACAGTAAAAATGCTCTTGTTACTAATTGTATAAATATTATTTTCATTCAAATATTTTGAAAATTAATTTCAAACTTCTTACTATCAAAAAAGTAAATTATTGTAAACATTCAAAAAGCGGATCTGTTCATGTAACGTGTTAATCATGTGACTGATTGAGTCAATAATAACGTCACACTCGCCAGCTACACGAGGGCTTTTGGGGACGGACCTCGTAATTGCGAACTATGGACATGTGAGTAGGCACCCCCTCTCCTAACTACCACACCACGCCAACGCGAGGACGTTTGAGCCCTCGAGAGATTTTTCGTGTATCGCTCTCCTACACGGCGGGTCTTCATCGGTACCAGGCTCGAACTCATGACACCCCGGCCACGAGACCGTTGCCGTGCGAACTAGGCTACCACGGTATCGTTAATCATGTGCGGGAACGAAATAAAAACGCGTTAGCTAATAATTAATTTAAAAAATATATCAAAATTAAATTCGTTTAAAAACTGTAAACTATAACAATTTTTGCCAATTTACATTCCTGTCTTAAGATCATAAAATGTTTTTTCAAACTATAGCAAAATTAAATTCATCACACTTTAAGGAAAGTTAACATACTTTGGATTTCCAAGATATCATTTGACGATAAATCTAATCAAATGAAAATATTTTAGTAAATTATAATTAATATTATTATTATTATAATTCACTAAAATATTTATTCTACTCATTTAATATAAAATTATTATATTAAATTAGTAGAAACAGGCTACTAAATCAAATTTAACAGTGTTCATAATATAAATTGTTTTTTAAATATTTATTCATTTTATTGATATTCATTCTCTAATACAGCCATATATATACAGTCGACTCTCGATAATTCGAAGTTGGAGAGTCTAATGAAAGAGAAAGAGGGTCTAAATTAAGAGAAATTTTTTTCTAACATATTTAAATTTGAAACTATGCAATAAAGCAACAATTGTACACATATATAAAGTTATTTTAAAGTATTTTAAAAGTACCTATTATACAGTATAAATATTAAACAGAAGTTAAAAGCCCTTTTTAAAAGAATACATTTAAGTATTAAAAACAATTATTAAAAGAATACAAAACAACAATTATACATAAAGTTATTTTAATGTATTTTAAAAGTACATATTATACAGTATAAATATTACACAGAATTTAAAAGTCCTCTTTAAAAGAATACATTTATGTATTAAAAACAATTATTAAAAAAATACATACTGTACATAATTAAACTTTTTTCACGAAAAAATCTGTTATCTTTATAAATCTGTTTAATCTGTTATCGGTTCCCTCAGATGCTGTCCCCAACACCATTGATTCTTCAGTCCGGCCCATGCCGTTTTGGTGCCATATGCCATATTCGTAAGTCTCACAGATGAGTCATAAATCACATGTTAGTCCGACGCAAAAAGCATGACCCTGCACATTTCTTATCCACAATAACGGATCATCCTTTCTGAATACATGTGTAACAAGGCCACGTGCTGAACGAAAGATATGGATGGCTGACAACAAGTGCGGTTGGTCTATTGCCTACTTGGAAAAAGGAAAGCAATTAACGTGTCTTTTTGCCTGATGAAACGGGAAACACAAAAAAGGGGTAGAAGACATATGTTTATCAAAAAGGCTACGTTCAAAATAGACACGCTGAAAAAATACAGCACAAAACATACAAGCTCTAACCTGTTTGCTACAGTACGCTACATGACAGTGAGTGTTCGAATTGTCGAGAGATATATAAGATAACTTAGAATTATCACATGTTTCAGATTTTACTTCGAAATATTGAATGTATCAAAACGTATTGTTTTAGATCGATATATCAAGAGTTTTTTAGGATCTGAGCATATACTTCAAACAATCGAGAGGTTCGTATTATCGAAGGTTTGAATTAACGACAGATGACTGTAATTGTTTTATTCTTATTTTTTCACAAACTATGCATATTCCTTTAACTTTAATTTGTTTTGGCTTATAAATATACAAAATTACTCTAAAATTCATTTTATTGTATTTTAATAAGAGAAACATGCGAACTTAAGCCTTTTTCCGAAACTTTACCCAAAAAAATGAGTCTCCTTAACTTTAATAAATTAGATATTATTCGTAATAACCACCTCCATCTGCTTTAAGACGAAAACGACTTCCACTTAAGAACATTACTTCAATTGTATTACGTATGTGTACGTTTTAAGAATAAGCCCATTTCCATCTACGGTACTTCTAGATTGAAATTAAATGTAATTTTCCATACCGTTAAGCTCATTATGCATTGTAAGTCGACACAATGTTCCACATTAATGTAAAGTAACTTCTTTCTAATGAGCCATAAACAGTAATTACTGCATTGGGTTCGAGCTGATTGCTTACAAAACTGAGGGAATTTGTAAAAAAGAAAAGGTAATTGTGAACTAGATACATTATGAATGGATTTAAATTCAATTACTGAGTGGATAATATTGCAAAATGGATGTTTTTAGTTTACACCGAATTCTGTGTATGGTCATTATGCCAAAAACTTGTTTCTAGGTTCATGTATAGCTTTTAAGTATTTATTGAGTATTGTAATATCATAAAAATGAATTGCTGAAGATACTTTTGGTGTCGAATTACAAGTAAGCTTGTGACGATTTTCAATTTTGTTTATTTAATTATTGTTGAAATTCTATTAAATTCATCAGAATTTAAAATAAAACTGTAGTAGGGCTCTTTCGTTGATGGTTCAGAAATATGATCCGAATTTGAAACCATTATTTTCTTAAATTGCTTCTAATGTCCTCTTTGATTTCAAACTTATTATTGTTAAACTTAATATTGTTACAAATGTTGTGTAATGACTGCTTAAAATAATGTAAATAATTTATATCTGGATGCGTAATACGTTTATATTACTCTATGCTGCGCTTATTTTACGTTAAAATAGTACTATTCTCGTGCAACACCGTTCCAAACATTATAATGGCAATTCAAAGGAAACGCGAAATCTTGTCGAGAGAGCCAAGTTGGCATAATTTTTGACGATCATGTTGGTGACTATTTTTTGCGAGTTCGCGACCAAGAAAAATCCGTGGGGCTTATAAAAAGGGAGTCGCTTGCCGAAACTAAATAAGTATTGCTTCGACCAGCGATTAGGCGGCATTGATTTGACCCTGAAGAGTCAATCCAGCAATTAGTTATTACTTCGGTTGTTGAATAGGGCGAACGAGGGCTTGCGGATAATCCTTAAAGATACTTGTATTTTAGACACTGATATGTGCGCTGCAGTATGAAGGCTTTCTGAGATTTATTCTGCAAATATGTATTTCATATGCTGTATTTCAAATAATGGGGTTTCTTTCGACAATAAATTTCGATCGCTCGTGAAGAACTGTCTCGCTCGTTACGACTGATTTGCATAAAATCATCGAACCCTGATCTACGTAACAATATAAATTGTGTTAAATGCTTCATTTTTCATAATGTAATGGTATTAAATATTTGAAAATGTACATTTAAGTAAAAATGAATGTAAGTAGAAACCTAAGTTTTAAACCCACATTAAAACAATCGGGCTCTAGTTGTATGAATATTTTTTGTTTCGATATTGCAAGCTTTTTCATTCGAATGTTTTTGGATCCTTCTTCATTTTATTGATAATTCACTTCTCAAAGACAGTTTTTAAGACTTAAGATGGTATCACACATATCAGACAGTAATACACATCACACTTTTAGCCCAACTTTTCACCGAATCTGAGGGTGAAAAGTTACCGTAAGCAAAACGATATGCTGTGACGTCAGCCACGCTCTTTCTTCACATTAAAATATTACTCGCCGATTTTCTGCTTCGAAAATGACCATCCAATATAATTTCTTAGCCACCCATCTGGTATAGTGGTCAGTGAAGCTGACTGCGGTGCCGCAGGGACTGGGTTCGAATCCCGAAGAAGGCATGGATGTTTGTGTTTTAATCCTTTCTTCTGTCTGTGTTGCTTACCCCCGTGTTATACGTTCGGTGGTGCACGGGGTTTATAAATGTTAAAAAAAAATATATATATAATTTCTTTTATTTTGCTCGCGCTTTTGTTAATGGGAGTAAACAGAAATGAAACATCATTCTGTTTAAAATATTATACTCCATAAAAATATTGTACACCATTAAAATATTATACGCCATATCTGATGTGTTTGATGTGAAGCTATTAGTGTTACCGCCATCTTGCTTATGACGTAGGGAGCCCAAGAACCCCATTGGCTGGAATTTCAAGCAACTTTAATTTTGAGCAACTTTCTCAGCTCACTGGCAAAAAGTTGTTCGAAAGCCATTGCTATGGCAACGGAGTAAATTTGCACGAATTGGACCAAAAATTGCACGAAGCGTGCACGTGTGATAAGGCCTTTGACAACCAAGCAAAAAGTATTAAACTTGACTAGAGTGTATATTTGAACCACTGTACTCTTAGTCATCAGCCGTTCTGTACACTCGTTAGACGACTGGGGCGAAAATACATCATATTTGGGGCAGTCGCTATAAGCGCTTTTATTCCTGTGTCTTATAGTTTGCAACTTGCGAAAGAAGGGATCATTACAAATCCATTGAAAATAAATTTGAAATTTTTTACTGATTTCTTAATTCTTATGTCGTATATAATAGCATTTTAAAGTTTCGGTATAACTTATTTGGGTCCTTACGTATTATTGCAACAATTGCAAAATCTATTAAAAACTCGCCAAGTTGGCACCCCCGATTTCTTATGCGTTGTACGCACTGAATTGGCAACCATGGGCTTTGTTTCATATAATGTCGCCAATAGGTTGCGATAATACGTAAGTACTCTTATTTGTAAATTTAAAATTACTTAATGAAAAGCAAGAGATTTAAATTCTACTATTTACAGTGCCAGCTGAATAACCAAGCGTGATTTGTTATTATTCGATCAATTTTTGACTTTAAATACTAATTCAAAATGTATTGTGGATTATTTTACTTACTGGCAATATGCTATAACTTGGTGTGGCATATATGACTTGATTGGCCTATCATGAGTTCGACCTTTGTGCCGCTGAAGACCCGAAGTAAAGAGGGGGCCGAAGCACGTTAAATCTTTCAAAGTTCAAACGTCCTCCCGCTGGTGTGGAGTGGAAGTTAGAAGAGGGGAGAGAGTACCAGCTCAGATATCGTCCTCGTCTCTTGACCATGGTTTAAAATTACGAGGTATTTCGTCAATAGCATAAGTGCGACGTTAATGTAACTCTCACTCTCCCGCCATAACGTGACATATTAAGCAAGTACATTGTGGTTATACCTTCTATACATTTCACATAACGTTAAACGTCATATAATATCGTTAAAAGTCATTTCATATAACGTTAACGATTTTAAAATATACGTTATCCAGAAAATATAAATAGCAAACGCAGAATCCCAATTCAAAATAAAATAAACATCAATAAGTTTAATTAAATTCACAAAATATTTGTAATCAGAAAGTTAATAATCTTAAGATTTCATCAATAAAAGATCGTATAAGCATTTAACCAAGCAATAATTATTCATTCTTAATACCAGATATTAGTTCAGTTCTACAGATATGCACATTGCCCTATGCATATATTTTTTTCCCTTATATAACGGAAAGTAATACAATTTATATTTTACGGAATGCAATAGTTGTTACAGAAATGTAACACATTTGTTTAGAGTGGAGTCGAGAAGTATTATTTTTAAGCGCGTGCAGAAAAAAGAATTATTATTTCTTTTGTAAGACCTACTGTCTGATATATATTGATGGTGTTCGGAGAAGCAAAGATTCTCGCGATTCTTCCTTCCAGAGAACACCCAAATGTCACTTACACCTTATGTTTTCCTGTATTCCTGGAGAAAGTTTATTGAATTAAGGTGGAAAAGAAATGGAAGCTATGCCACAATTAGGTTAAATCTTGTCTATAAATCCTAATCTAAGTTCTCGGAGCTGATCCTAATTATTTGTTAAGAAACACTTAATTATCACATAAACCTGTATGGTTAATGTGATAAAGTAAAATATACTTACAGTAATGCACCGAACTTACGCAATAGCGGGGAGAGGACTGTGAATGACAACCGAGTAAGTAAAATTTCGCATATAAATACATATAAACTATTTTTAGTTGGGGGCGGAGACGAAAGAAAATATTAAGTTAGAAAAATAAAAAGTGTAATAAAATCTTAGATAAAACACAAATACAAAATCGCAAAACGAAGTTATTTTGCGATGTAAAAGGTTTCGCAAAATCTAACAAAGCAGTCTCCTGGCTCAATATATCTTTTTTTATCTCGCAAAATTTCCTCGTAGCATGCTAGTATTTTTTAAACCTTGTGTTGGCGCCAGTTGGCGAGAATTCCTTTGTATAGATTTTGCTCCGAGCCAACTGTTGCAACCTTTTGTATTCTGTTCGAAAAGTAAAGCGATCCCATGTGGTTGGGATCCGTTTCACTTTTTAAAATTTGTTAAAATTTACAGCCCATTAATTATTATATCGGCAACACTTTGTTTTGTTGAAAAAATACGCTCTTTGTTGGAGTCTGTAATTTCTAAAATCACCTTTTTCGATTCAACTGAGACATTCTGTGGAATTTCAAACCATCTTTCGATCTTCTGATTGAACTGGGTCTGAAGACCCAAGTTCTTCAATGTTTTGCTCGTACTCATGCATTTCTATGATCTCATCAGTTGTCAGTTTCGAATTGTAGGAATCCAAGCAGTTCCTGAAAATCCTCCCTATACGCTTCTAAATTTATTTGCCTGGCAAGATGGACAACTTCTTCAATCAAATTAACAATTTGATTGACAATAGAATAAATTCTACCTAGTTTCAATGATGGAAAAAATACCCGAATCGACGAGATTTGGAAACCGCGTAACTCCAGATACTCGAATGTTATCGTAAGTCGAAGTATTACTGTATATAGTTTATTGCGTTTCGTCGTCATTGTAATGAATAAATAATGTGGATCCCACTTTTTATCCATTAAGTATATTATCTGAGTAATATTTTTCAAATTTTTATATTCTACGCAATCGATGTTATCCCACAATTCTTTAGATGGATACGGAATGTACTCCTTAGAACAGTTGAATTTAGAAGTCATTTGCTGAGCGCCATCTCTCTCCTCATTTGATTTACTGAAGGTATTCGTGAATATAATGAATTTATAAAATCTTACTATATTGACAGTTTATAAAATCAATTGATGTTTAAAAATTTAAAAAAAGTTTCAGTTCATGTAAAAGCTTTAATTAAAAACTTCAAAATTGAAGGTATCTTCTGGTCCAGTTTAATGTTTCAAATGAAGATAGACCACAACATTTTGTTTAAATGATGAGAATTTTTATTTGCTTTTTATTCTTTACTTAGTGCTAAATAAAAGAAACTTTCCATTTCTTACATAAAAAGAATGAGAAAATTTTTTAGTATATCCATTATTCACTGTTTTCCTAAGTACTTCAAGTCTCTTCAATTTAATACGTTTTAAAACAGTCTGCATGCTCCAAACAATTCTATGTGTACCATTTGTGTGTTACATATTGCACCCGATCAACAGTAATATCAGATCAAGGACCTTTGAAATCCATTGTGGCATGGGAGGTAAGGAGGGCTGGATTACGTCTGAGGTTTTCCACAGCTTTGAGCAACATACAGGTTACAATAGTATTTGGTGCCGCTCCACCCCAATTTACAGGGAAAACACCCCAAGGGGTGGCTCAGTGTCTCCGCACACCTCTTCCTCTTTCACCAACCTTTCTGAAAGGACTTTCCGCTCATCGAATATTCAGGGTGCACCTATGATGCACCAAACACTTTGAAACATCCATGGCTTCTCCGAGATTTGAACGCGAGCCCTTCGATACAACTGCCAGCGTTAATTACTATTATCCCGTCTGTACTTTAATTTAGTGTTTTATGAGATGTATTTCATAATACATTAAACAAATGTCTCATATGTTTCATAAATTTTTCTCACTATTTTTAACGTTTTAACATAAGTTTGAAATCAGTGATTTTCTTACCAATAATCATACTTTATTTGTAAGAACTTAAAAAAGCAATAAAAGTACTTAAATAACGTTAAAATAATTTAAATAAATACAATATTTTTTTAATTGAATTTATTATGAATTAATGTTAACCAATAATTCTTAACTTTGATCACACGTATGTTTCATCAAATATTTTGTATATCAAGAAAGGTATTTAATAATAATCGGTTAAATTATATCAAACTAACCCATTCAGATTTTTACAAAGCTCAGGATGTATTTAATTAGATTGATTTTACAGCTTAGTTATATTAAATGTTAATCATCACATTAACATCTCAACTGGTTTGTCCGTACACCGTACGTCCTTCCAAAAGCTAGCCGCAACGGGGTTTGCCCGTGTAATGTATGGGCATCTATCTTTTTTTTTTGTTTTTGTTTTTTTGCACATATTTACAATTTTTTTAGGGAGATTATTAGTGCTATAGTATGTGTTTTTAAGAGATGCATTTCGTCCATGGTTCTGAAATACTTTTCATCCGGGATTTTCTTTATGGTAAAGTCGGGAATTTTTCATTGAAGGCAGAAATTTAGATTCTTGAAAATGTTCGATCAAGTTCAAGAATTAGCCAGATAATGTGAAATTTGTGGTTTGAGAAGAAATGAAAAAAAAAGAGAGAAAATCCAAAAAGGCCGATATTATCTCTGTCCCCATTGCAATGTAAGACTTAGTATGACAACGCAGACATACGCAAAATCCTCAGTCCGTTTGAAAAAGAGGTACGAAACTGAACATTCTTTGTTCGTAAGAGAGAGAAATTCTTTTGAGATATATGAAACATTCTTCATACCATGCAAGATGTACTTATAAAAAGCAAGCATTTAGGGGTTTGGGTGTACCACAATTATAAAATTAAAAAACAGTATGAAAAAATTTGAAATTGAAATTTAAAATAAAACTCTTCCATTTTCACATGCTGCTAAGTAATATGATTAGTTATATATATATAAAAATATAAAAAAACCGTACTTCCTTTTTTAAAACTTTTCTTGGGCAGAAAAAAAAAGATTGACAGCTTAAGGGGTTAATACTCAGAGACTCCAAGATATAAATTTTATTTTATTAATTTTGTTGTTTGACTTTTTAAATGAGTTTGTTGTATTACATATGTGGTATTAAATTTATTTCTATTCAGTTGTGAGCGCGTTCTATTTGAAGCCGCTCCTTCTCCGTTCTGCTGATCTAAGGGTAAGAAAGGAAACAAAGCATCAACAGAAACTCCCATAATAATTAATATTTTATTACTATTCAAGCACACTATTCAACCACAAGTGAAACTACAAGGGGACACCCTAGGAGTGATATAAAGAGAGCAATCTACAATAAGTAAACAAGCGCTAGAAATCTACTTAATTTAAGCTAATCTACTCTATCTTGGATTATAATTTCTCAATCGACTAATTTATTATAGTGGCAAACTCCTTGCTTAACTCCCGTTGTGATTGTGAAATAAATCCCACTTACGTATCACCGCAGCAGTTCCTCTGCTCCTTCTATCTTGCATTTACAAAACCTTGACATTATATAGTCAAACTAATCTAAATATCAAGGTTTCTTCTTGAGGGATGGCTGTGAATTAACGCGAAAGCTAGCCCCAAAGTTTCCCCAAGAGGATTATTCAGAAGGTCGCGTATAAATGCGTCACACAGTATTTAAATTTTTTTTTCCATTTTCAATAATGTTATTTCTTTTTCTTTATGTAACAATTTCAATAATTTAAAAATGTTATCATTCCTTTTTTTTAAACATTAGAATCAATGCACGGAAAGTGATTTTATTTTACCAAACTACACATTTCCGACACAAGAATGTTAAAGCAAAAAATTGTGAGGAACCGCACTCATTTGCTTTTAAAATATTGAAATAAAGAGCATATCCTCTTATCCCATCGCTTTCACGAATTCCAGTAAATATATATTTTTTCTCTTCTTTTTTACTTGAACAATGTGCTTGTGGAAATATGCATAACCTCAAATAATAGCGGGGCTTAGTTCGTCGAAGTAAAGAGTGTCTCATTAGTCCAAGTTTCTGTTTGAACTTTGAAGTTAAGGCAGTCGTTACCGAATATGAATGTATAAAATAGGAGAAAAAAGAAGCAAAATCTGCAGAGTTCTGAATATGCTTTTTTGTTTTATTTTTAGATCTTTTGAACTTTCCTCCTCTGGATGGAAATTTATGTTCTTATAGAACGTCAAGAGTTCGATTTTTTTTTTCTTTTTGAAATATATTTCCTTCGTTGTTATTTTTTGGCCCCATTCGTTTCTGTGTTTGATCTAACGTTTTTGTGTTTCTGAATATGTTTCTACTTGTTGAGTAAGGAATATTTTTCATGTTTTAAATTCTGTATTGTAGCTAGCATATGGAATTCCAAAAATTTAATTTTTCAATGTTTCTTACAACTGTATTTGCTGAATTGGCAAATGTTATAAATCTGCTTAGTTTGCTGTGGTATTATTGATGTGTTTTATAATTAAAAACTTGCAATTAATGATTGAAGTTGCTTTGCTAATTTTTATTTTTATGTTTCTTCTTAACGAATAATTCATGGGCAATTTCTTTCTAATAAAACATGTTTATATATGGTTTTCCTCTCTCTTCATAAATATATTTTGAAATATTTTCATCAATTTTTTTCTCCTATTGGTGTAATATAGAAGTTAGCAGACAGTGGATGTATTAGATTTGCGTTTCCCTTAGTATTAAAGGGACACAGTACGATCCAATTGACAAAAATCGGTCAAAAAATCAAATTTATTTTTTTAGCTTAAATTATTATGTACCGTTTTATAACCTGACAAAATTTGAAAGCTCTTAATTTAAAAAACACAGAATTATGATAGCTGTTACGTTTGGTTTTATTCACATCCCTATGACAAATCAAAACTTTAAACTTATTTATCTCGGAAAGATAACATAACTAGTTTGCCTTCATTTTAAAATGCTAAGACTTTTTTTTTCTATTGTGCCTAATTCTTTGAATTTTTTTTACCGAATGCTAATAATAAGTGTAACAATATTTGGTATGCAATTTCGAATCAAAGCAATACTTATTTTTTCAAAAATAATTCAACTCAGAATTTGTACATCTTTAAGGAATTTTCAATAAGCATTCATGAAAAGAAGTATTGTACAAATACCGATCAAGTTATCGCAAAACCCATATCAACTTTTTATACATAGTTTGATGTATTTGTAAATCAAATTTCATGCATGTATGTAAATTCTTATAGGAGGAGTAGCAATTTAAAATCACTTTTAAGTTTTTTCCTTAAAAAATTAAATGATTAGCCTTTTTGAAATTTCGAGCACAAAATCTGTTTTACGTAGAAAACACACATAGGAGGAAACCAAAACAAATTTGGAAATCCTTAAATTAAAATTTTGTGCGTAAATCGTATTATGTCCCCTTAATTTAATACATTGATTTACAGTGGTGGCAAAAAGTCCTGAACACACTCATTTTTTAGCGTAATTTTTGTGTTTGACTTCCTTTTTCGTTCTGAAATTATCGCACTATCTTAAATATTGTTATTGATTTTAATGTATTTTTTATGCTGATTTCAAATCTACTACTAGTTTCTTAATGACTAAAATATTTTTTGTACTAAAGCTGCTTGAACACAATAATGTGAAATATGTGCAGAATAAAACAATATATAGAATAACATAATATGCAAAGAAAAATAACACGAAAATTGACAAATACGGTATATTTAATAAGCATTTTGAAAATTACATTGTTGTCACACGTTAGAAAATCAATATTTTATGGGCCAGCCGTTTGCCTTAATTACGGCTCTACATCTTTTTGGTATGCAATGCACCAATTTCAAAAGAAGATCTTTCGTGACATTAAGGTTGAAGGAAAATATTAAAGCTGCTAAAGTACCATGTGGCCTTTCTACTGTTGTGAGAACTTCGAAAAGATTTTCTGAAACAAATTTTATTGCGGACAGGGGGCGATCAGGACGACCAAGAAAAATATCTTTACATGAAGACAGGTTATTGCACAGAATTTCTCTTTCAAACAGAAAGCTTAATTCCTCGCAAATTTTGAAACAATGGACTTTGACATCAAATGTGAGTGTGTGCCCAAGAACTGTTAGAGGAAGACGGCTGGAAATTGGTTTACGAGGCTGTAAAGCGAGCCCAAAACCATTACTGACTGAATTTCAACGCAAGAGGCGATTGACGTGGGCAAGGGAACATTCATTATGGACTATTAAAGACTGGGAAAAGGTAATATTTAGTGACGAGAGTCAGTTTTGTATTTCTGGCAACCAAAGTAGTGCCTATGTAAGACGACGCACTCATGAGGAATTCAGCCCTCAGTGTATGAAGCCCACAGTAAAGTACCCGACAAAAGTTATGGTATGGGGTTGCATGTCTTCTCATGGTGTTGGAAGACTTCACATCGTTAGCGGAAAAGTGAAAGCCATGGATTACATTGAAATACTACAAAATAAATTGCTACCAACTGCGAGAGATCTTTTTGGGAATCAGTCATGGATTTTTCAGGACGATAACGCCCCATGTCATTGTGCAAAGGTAGTCCAGAAATGGTTGAAAGACCATACTGTGAATAGAATGAACTGGTCAGGACAGTCTCCCGACCTTAATCCGATAGAGAATTAATGGTTTAAAATTGGTTATGAAATTTCAAACCTTCTAACAAACGTGAATTAACTGAAGCTTTAATATTTTCCTTCAACCCTATTGTCACAAAAGATCTTCTTTTGAAATGGGTGCATTCCATGACAAAAAGATGTAGAGCCGTAATTAAAGCAAACGGCTGGCCCATAAAATATTGATTTTCTAACATGTGACAACAATGTAATTTTCAAAATGCTTATTAAATATACCGTATTTGTCAATTTCCGTGTTATTTTTCTTTGCATGTTATGTTATTCTATATTGTTTTATTCTGCACATATTTCACATTATTGTGTTCAGGCAGCTTTACTACAAAAAATATTTTAGTCATTAAAAAACTAGTAGTAGATTTGAAATCAGCATAAAAAATGCATTAAAATCAATAACAATATTTAATATAGTGCGATAATTTCACAACGAAAAATGAAGTCAAACACAAAAATTACGCTAAAAAATGAGTGTGTTCAGGACTTTTTGCCGCCACTGTAGATCTATGGATTTTCAGTTTTTTGTATGTAGATTATACTACTCTATGATATTTGTTATTAGAAACTATCTTGAAATTTTTTAAGTATGTTAGTATTATCGATAAATTATACCTTTATAAGCTTAATATTAAGATTACAGTCTTAGAGTATTTTCAGAAACGTACACTTATACTATTTTCTCTTCCGTTTAGTCAAATTGTACAGGACAATGTTGGGTAAGGTTAGTTTGGCTTAAAACTATGTTTAATCCTGCAATCTTAGTTCCTAAAGCAAACAGTTTAATGTTACACCCTACTAGGATCATCGTATTTTGAACTAAATAGAACCATGCCAATTTATATTTAGCTGTTATTTCTTAATTAGATTGTTTAAATTTAAAACACATTTACGGCAATTTAATGCATGATTATTCATTGTATTGTAACGAATTTCACTGTTGGGTTCAGGGATTGAATAGACTTTAATCAGGACAGCGATAAAACAGTTCTTTATTATCAGCCCAATGAAGAATACAATGTTCAGAAAGGCATAAGAACAGCCGAAGTCACAGTAATACAACACAAACAGTAACACAACGCAATGTACTGAATCCAGCGGGAAATAGATCAAATGCAAAGCCGTTAGGCTTTTGTACTCTCTTCGTCATGAATCACGACGGAATCACCCGTAAAGTAACAGAGGCTGCCGGCGCGTCTGAGCTTCAAGAAATCTGAATAACCACTCCTCATGTTGCATTTCAGTATGCCTTATATAGACACGGCGAAAGTGGTAGAACATTCCAGAAAATAGGAGAACCGGAAGTCTTCAAATATCGCCAATATCGCCAAATTTGGCGACACTTGGCAACAAATTTGGCAACAAAACAAGTTGCCAAAACTGTCGCAAACTAAACGATATCTCGCCAATTTGGCGAGGATACCCATAAAGCTCCATGTTATTTACAAGGTCCGATAGCAATTGATCTAATTCACATGTTTACATGCAATAAACATTAATCCTGCACTATTTTCAAGCAGAATAGTAATTTTGACATAATTTAACATAATAAACACATTTTAAATACCAAAATCGTAACAATATATATATGTAATTTATCACGTTAATTTCCTCTTAACAGCTTTTTAATTTGTAATGACCATGGCTCTCCAGGAATTTAGCGTAAATAACTAACTATTAGCTTACCCGCCTAACGAGATGTAATCGTAGCTTTAAAACTGCAAAATTATGTACTCAACGCTTTTTCAATTCTTTCTTATGTAATCACCTCATGCGATGTTTGTCCACCAATCACAAGATCCATCCACGAAAGTCATGTGGCTTTTGGAACTTCCGGTCTGTCTTTCATATAAAAGCTTAGACTCTCTGGAAAATTCGCAGACCGATACTTGTTTATAATGTAATCTTTTATTCTTCTTCTTCTTCGTCCTATGTAAATAAATAGTCATTTGTTTTATGTGTGCGATTGTGTGTCCGCCATAATAATAAAATTAAGATATAAAATACTATCAGTTATTCTCTTTGGTTGTACACGACTATATATATATATATAATATATATATATATATATATAATCCATAATGAGATAAACCTAAGTATAACTAGACATAGAATAATAAGAAATATTCGCCACGGTAGTGCAATAGCAAACTCTTGGCTTTAGAGACCAAGAATGCAGGTTTAAACATTTTTTTTTTTGGCCAGGCAATCTTCACTTGTAATATGCCTATGCTACTGGGCTATAAGGAAAGGAGGAAATACTTTAAATAAGTAATAAGTAGAAAATAAATAAAAGCACTAAAGCTACTTTAATACAATATAACCGGAAAAATTAATAAACTGTCGACTCTAGATAAATCGAAGTTGAAGGGACCAATGAAAAACTTATATTTATCAAAAGTTTGATTTATCAAGCGGGTAAAAAAAAACACCCGAATTTTTTTCTAACACATTTAAATTTTAAACTAGGTAATAAAACATCAATTGAAGATATGTATAAAATTATTTTAAAATATTTTTAAAAATTACATATTATGCAATATAAATATTAAACAGAATTTAAAAGTAGTGTATTAAAAGAATACATTTATGTAGCAATTCTCGAACAGGACTCTTTCAAACCCCACCAGATCTCTTCCATTCCTTTTTGTAAATAAAATTATTTCACGCCCGGTTTCCTCAGACATTGTCCCCAACACCATTTATTCTTTAAGGCAAGGTCCAGTCACTCCCATTTCCTATTTGGTGTCACATGCTATACTTCACTCAGATGAGCCATAAATCGTTATATTAGTCTGACGCAAAAAACTCAATCCTACGCATAGCTTCCTCACAATAGTCAACCATCCTTTCTGAATACATGTGTAGCAAGGCCTCGTGTTAAACGGAAAATATGGACGGCTGATAAGAGGTGTGGCCAGAACTGTCCACTTGAAGAAGGAAAGCAGTAAAAGTGTATTTTCACCTCAGGAACCGGGAAACCCAAAGAAGTAGCAGACAAATGGTCATCAAAGGGGCTACGTTGCAGAGGAGACACGCAGAGACAATACAATACAAAACTTGTAATCTCCTACCTCTTTGCTAAGGACTCCACGTGATAGTGAATATTTGAACTCTCAAGAATTTTATAAGATAACTTCGAATTATTGCGTCCTGTAGTCTGGCCTGCCGCGGATTTTAATTCGAAATATTGAGTATACCAAAACGTATTGTTTAGTTCAAATTATCGAGAGTTTTTCTAGGGGCTGAGCATATACTTCGGATTAGCGAGAGATTTGTACTATCGAAAATTTGAATTAGTGTGAGTCGACTGTATATATACTAAGTAATTTCTAATATATGTCTAATTTTATATATCATATATCTGATATATGATGTATAAAATGTTTATGTCTTTTAGGAAATATTTGTTTTCTCTCTGTAAAAGGGTATTTAATATGTCATGAATATCCCTCTAAATCAAAGAATAAATATCTTTAGTTCGATTCCAGTCTGTGTTTTGGGTGTAATTACGATATGTTCCACTTGCACATTTCTCTTTATAAAGGAACGATGCAGTAAAGCCCCGAACATATGTGGTAGGTGGAACTGAGTCGAATTCACGTAAGTCGGAGTGCGGTTTCTCATACATATAAATTACTTTTAGTTGGGGCCGGAGAAGAAAGAAAATAATAATTTTAGGAAAAAAAATGTTTAATAAAATCATCGATATTACAAACCCAAAATCTCAAACAGAAGCTATTTTGATGTGAAAGTTTCATAAAAGCTAACAAAGTAGTCTGCTGGCTCAAAATTTTTTTTTCGGAAAACTTCCCCGCTAGTAATTTTTTTATTCCTTATTTGGTTGAAAAATTACGCTCTTCGTTAGAGTATGTGTTTTCTAAAATTTATTTCAGTTTAATAATTTTTCAATTAAATTGAGGCCTGTTGAATAACCAACCGCCAATCCATCTTCTGATTGTGCTGGGTCTACAGACTCAAGTTCTTCAATGCCTTGCTCCCCTCATGCATATATCTATGAGTTTATCAATTATCAGCTCCTGATTTGGGGAATCCAGTATTTCTTGAATGACATAACTACATACTTCTGAATTTATTTGCATGGCAAGGTTAACAACTCTTTCAATCAAATTACCAATTTCATCAAGCACTAACAATGATTCCACCGGAGTTTTAATAATGCACAAAAAAAAAGACGAGTCGACGAGATTTGAAAATCACGTAACTCCTAATACGCGTAAATCGGAGTAGCGTAATTTGAGGTATTAATGTACATATTTCACAACCTATCTTCTTTCGCTTTTAAAATAATATTTTATTTTCCTACCAATGAAGAATTATAATTTGGTTAATGAATGAAACTCTTTACGAATTAAAGCACACACAAAAATTAATTGATATTAATAAGTAATATATATTTAAGCGTAGTTCCTAATTATTTCCTTTACAGTTAAGAAGTATTAATGTCTTTTTTGATTAAATAGATTATTCAACTACCAGTGAAAAGGTGTTTTTTTATTTTTATAGCTACATGTTTATCTTATCTTTATCAGTACACAGCACGAAAAAAAATTCACGTTTTATTTTCGTACAAATACTTTTAAATATTTATGTGTGTCACCTAATTTTTTCTACAAAATTGGATCTATGTTATCTCTAAACCTACAATGGGCGTCAGAATCTAAAATAAAAGTCAACGAGCAAAGAAATATCTACTGTAAAACTGTCCGTTATCATAAAATACTTCCTCGCAAAGGGATAAAAAGATAGAAAATGTGAACTACAAAGCGTAAGTTTTAAAGAGAAAAATACATTTAAAGAGCATTAAATGAAAACGAATGGGAAGCGAAAATTTTCTCTATCCGAACATAAATGGGAAAATAGGAAGAAATGTACGGGGTTATATTTCAAATGTCATAGAAGGAAGAGATTATATATGTATGCATGCTAAATTGAAACAAAATGCGGAATTGAAATTGTTTTGGATATCAATACAAAAATACATTTCTTTCTTTATTCTTAAAGACTGGATGATAAATAATATCATAGCACATTCGACTCTTGCTAATTCAAACCTTCGATAATACGAACCTCTCACTAATTCGAAGTATATGCTCAGCCCCTAGGAAAACTCTTGATATTTCAAACTAAACAATTACGTTTTGGTACACTCAATATTTCAAAGTAAAATCTGTGGTTGGCCAGAATACAACACGTGATAATTCAAAGTGATCTAATAAAACTCTCGACAATTCAAACACTCACTAACATGTAGAGTCCTATAGCAAACAGGTTGGGCATTACGTATTTTGTGTTGTATTGTTTCTACTTGCCTCCCCTTTAACTTTGTACCTTTGATGACCATTGGAGTTGACTCCGAAAACTCTGACAGAAACTCAAGTGTAACTAAACAGACTACGCAACTTTACCCTGGAAAATCGTGTCAATGCGGACCTTTTGCAAGCTTCATTTATTCTAGAAACATCTATTGGTCAAGTTAGATTGAAAGCCTAAAACAAAAAAAAATATAACAGATTTTTTCGTCAAAATATTTTATTATGCATGGTATATATTCTTTAAATAACTGTGTTTTTAATACATAAATGTATTCTTTCAATACAGGACTTTTAACTTCTGTGTAATATTAATACTGTATAATATGTATTTAACATCCTTTAAAATAATTTTATACATCTGTACAATTGTTGTTTATTACATAGTTTCAAATTTAAATGTGTTAGTAAAAAATTTCTCTTAATTTATTTTGGGAGTTTTTCCTACCCTCTTGATAATTCGATATTTTCCATTGATTCCTTCAACTTCGAATTATAGAGAGCGATTGTATTAAATTCAGTATTTATTATAGTAATTTTTTATTTTTGTATACATCATACCCATCTGCACAGCAGCTGTCTTTTATTCGATGGATGGTGGGCACGCAGCTGTAATTTCAAACACATCTTCCATAGCAGTGGTTCTTAAACTGGGGTCCTCAGTATTTTACTAGGGGTTCGCGAATGCCTCTAATGTAATGTTATATCCTTCCTTTATAGTTTCCAAGTGGAACAATTGAAAAATGTGCCACCCTAGACTAGATCACTAAATTGCCTCCAGTGAAAAACTCTACCAGAACATGTATTTCGATCAAGAATGTCAGCTAATTTGTTTTTTTTTTTTTTTCATTTTTTGCAACTACATAGTCAATATTGCAAGTAATTTTTTTAATTAGATTTTTACGGTTTTCTTAAAGAGAGAAAATAAGTGTTTAACAAGCCGTGTAAATAGCAGATGCAGTCTCAGGATTATTGGGGAACATTTAAATCCGTCAGCCATGTCTTGGGAGTCATGGAGGGGAGTTCAAAATCCTGGGGGAGGGATCTAGGATGTAAAGCTAATACATAAAGCGGGGTCTCGGCGATGGAAAGTTTAAGAACCACTGTTTTCTAGAATTTAAGTCTAGTAATTTCCCTGGCCACACTATAATGTACTTTCTGGAGTAAAATATTTTGCCAAATTATTTTTGCTCAATGACGAGTATTTGAAATTTGTTTAGAACATATACAAAGCTATAATCAGAAATAGACCATTAAAAGAAAGTTTTTGTTCAAAATTTTACCAGGAATTTTTCAGGAATCAATGCTTAAAAAAGCTTATAGCTGCTGTAACCTGCCTGATATGCTAAGTATAGTGTGGATTCAAGGTACAGTACAAGATGGATTCTTTCATGTTCTAATATGTCCAAATTCTCACCCATCATTCCATAATCTAATAAGTAAGTCCCATAGAATCGAATCTGCTTCCATCAGTCATTTGTGCCCTATATGTTCTTCCTCTCATTTAATTTTTTCTGACGGTGCGGTAGATCAGTTGTAGACAAACCTTTTATGAGTAAAGCAATTTTTTCCCGCGAGTGACGATAGAATTTATTATATAACTAAAATATAATTTATTTAAAAATTTTAATACTAATGCAAGGACTTAAGTTTTGTTCGATCTTTTAAATTTAAGTATAAAAACAAATAAACATATTTCGATAATTTTTTACGCTTAGTTAGTTAGAAGGGGTTCAATGTTTTTACAAATGCAAAAGAATTGTAATTAATTTTTATAGAAAGTCTAACAACATTTAAAAATTAATATTTAAGCTTCTGTAGAAACATTTTCATATTAATAAACTGGTACATGTTCTTAAATGAATACTTTGAACCATTGAATTTGAAAATGTCTGTACTAATGTTCTGATATCTGCAGCATACCAGATTGAGCCTGTAGAAAGAGGACACGTTTGACTCTAGGCTAGTAGAGAGAGAGAGAGAGAGAGTTTATCAGCCATTGTTGTATATTAAGAAATGACTTTTCTTTGATTTCTAACCGGAGTCTATAACTCGATTGTCGTCTTAATTTTGTTTAAAGTACACAAACACCAACAGCATTTTTCATGTTCACTCTTTGCATGGCATCTTTTTCATTTTTGTTCTTCTGCCATGAATGGTTTATTTTACAATATTTCACTCATTTATCTGTTTTATTTCTTGCTAAGGTAAACCGAATTTATGAATTTTAAAATTACTGATATTTTTTACACACTTGCTTTCAGCATCAGCAAATGAAACTTTTATTTTTGTAAGTGCTTAAATATCTTACTTTAACTGCTTTCATTGTTCAGGTGTTTCCTAAGATGAAAACTTCCCTCGATTTACTTTTTTTTGTATGATTTTACTCTTTCAGAGTTTCTGCGCAACATTATAATATAAATTTTTCTCTTTTCGAAATGTAATTCTTTTATTTTCTTAAATTTTTACAAAATTGCTGAAGGGACTTGTTAATGCTCAGAAAAAAATATTTTGTTTATTATTGGCAGTAATTTAATTTTTTTTATTGAAAATTATTTGTTTTGCTTACGTAATTCCTGAATTCTAATGTATCGAAGGATCAAAATCTTAAATGTAATGATTATATAAATACACACACACACATTTAAACCAATGCTTTTCAAACTTTCGATACTTGCAACCCAATTTTCAAACACAATTTTCATCGCCTCCCCCACCATCTCCTCTGTACAATATCAATATATTGAATTTAATAATAATAATATACTTTACGTTAAGCTACAATATAAGTTCAATTATAAGCCATTCAAATTATCAAAATAAGTATTAAATTGTGTTTTTTATTTTTATATATGACAAGGCCAGGTGGGCTAATTAATAACTATTAAACTCGTTATAAACGTATTACTTGTAAATTAATTATTAAACACAATGTCCAGTATTGATTCATGTATAAGTTTATTATATAAAAGTAATTATTTTTTATTTTTTATTTTCTCAGAATGTATTTTTTTGTGTGTTTTCTTTCAGTAAAATTAATATATTTTTTTAAATAATCCTTTGCTTTCCATATGCTTGGATCCCATAGGGTTATCACGCCCCCTAAGGGGCGCACCTCACAGATTAAGAAATGCTGTGATTTAAACAATATTTACAGAAAGCAATAAAATATTGAAAGTGCTATTGATTAGCATCTGGATATCAAAAGGAATTTCATTGGAAAAAATCTGTGATTATTAATTTATACTTAATTTGTTTTCGTAACATAAGAACAAAAGCTGAAAACTTGAAAAGTCTAATCTTAAACGCCAAAATTAGTATTTGAAAATTAAAAAATATTTGTCTTTTAAATAGGAAAACATTTTTAATAGAATTATTTTGTAAGTAGACTGAAAATACTCATGGTATAAATGACTACATCGCAAGCAAAAACATTCGTCTCAAGGTAACGAATCCACTGACGTACCATTAACTTCCACTTCCTAATTATAATAATGACATTCGGAACTTAATGATCTTCCTTTCGAAGGTGAAGTTTCGATGGTCTGGAACACTTAATTTTTTTAAAAGTATTTATCGGAGTTTGAAGTTTTAATCGGTAAATATTTGCAAAAACATTTAAAAATACCGTCGAATCGTTTTAAAAATATAGTTGCTTATTTTTTTCCTTTAACGGAAATGATACAAATTTTAAAAATAAAGTTAAAGATAGTTATTTATGTCATGAATATTCAAAGAAATTAAAACTATGAGTGTTTTTCTATATATATTAAAAAGCTCAATTTAAAACATTTTATGTTTTAAGTTAAATTTATTTTTAATTTATTAATTTAGTATTATCTGACAATTTTAAATTTTACTACTTGTATACTCCCAAAAATTTCTCAAAAGATTTTTTTAGAGCATTTGCATCAATAAGTTAAAAGAAAATTCGCCATATTCTGAAAATTATGTTTCGTATAAAGTCACTTTGTTGCATTTATTTCTTTCGTAACCATTTACATTTTATAAGAGAAATTATATAGAACTAAAAACTCAGCAGAACAAATGCAATTACGCATTTAAATGCAGTTTACGTAATTATTTCTAAAGCATATTTAAAAATGATGCTTCAGAAAATTATATATATATATAATATATATATATATATATATATATATTATATATATATATATATATAATATATATAATATATAAATATATATACATATATATATACATATATATATACATATATATAACATATATATACATTATATACATATATATATATATATATGTTAACCAATGGCTGAGTTGTAGTGTATCACGCTTCCACACTACAGGCCCGGGGCTTAAATCCCTGGCTGGGCAAGGTCGATTCAGCCTTTCATCCCTTCAGTGGGTCAATAAACATGTACCAAACTAGCTTGGGAACTGAACATTGGAGTTTTCGCCTCAGATTAACCACTTGACCGAAACGTCTGCACATGCACCCCAGCACCTGAGATCACGTAAACTGAGATAGACACAGTTAGGCCTTGACCCTCATGGGCTGTTGCACGACTGAAAGTTTTGCTGTACGTCGGTTATACTTTATGGTGGCTAAATATTCATAGTAGGGACTACCATTGTTAAATCGTTAGTTCGAATCCTGTTAGAGGTAGATTAATCAGATGTCATCCTCGTCACTTGACTGTGGTTCAAAGAAAATCTGTCACCAAAAGCCCCTTCTTTTTTGCAGCTTTAAAGTATGCTATAATTGTAAAAAAAAGGAATTCGAACTTTAAGGTAATAAACATACGTATTGAACATTATTTAAACAATTTCAACAAAATGGAGAAATACACCCTTGCATAGATACTGTTAAAACACTAATGATTGTAATTCTCGAACAAAAGTAATATTTATAAAAAAACAAAGTATTTTATAAGATCTAAAGTAATATGTTGTAAGAGGACATCGTTATAAATGATAAAATATAAATTTATATACAACTTATTCAGATTTAGAAAAGCATAACATTTAATTGCTTGAAATATAACATTAAAAATGGATTTGATCTAACTATTACATAATTTATAAAATACAAACATATAAGGAAATATCTACCTTTCTTAGACAGAAATATAAGAAATAATATTTATATTTTATGAAATACTATTATAAAAATAATACATATACCTAAGTTTAGTTCAAAATGATATAGTAATATAAGAATTATCTATTATTTACTTAATATTTAAAACTATTACAATCGTAGAATGTAAAATTTATTTGATAGACGTATTTAAATCATTATATATATTTTTATTGAATCATAAAAACTTTTGACTAAGTTTAACGCCTTGAAAAACTTCTAAAAATGCTTAGTTTATTGTTGTGTACAATAAATTTACAATTTTCTATATACATGCATAGAATTTATAAGCCTGTGTTTATATCATTCCTAGTCTAAAAAGTGTACGTACAGTAAAAATTTAGTTTTAGGAAATAATGTTAAAACGTTCATATATTTACTGATATCTCAAGAAAAGGAAGCAATATAAGAGTAAAATTGAATCATCTGTTGTTTTAATACTTTAAAATATACCTAAAAATATATAATTTATTTGATAAACCTCATAAAGTAATGCTATAAAATATGTTTTTCCTAATATTATCTTTATACTTTGAAATACTCTCAAAAAGAATTTCTGCTAAAGTTATCTTAAATTCAAAATTACATCTTTAATAAAAGGAACAGGCAGAAATAAAGTGAAACCAAGGAGAAACTACACAAAATGAATTTTAGCTGACGGAAACTGTTTGAATAGAAAACTTTTCTCTTATTCGTTATATTTTATTCACTGCGTAGCAGGCCAGATATTTCATTTCCGCTAGCGTGACGTCACAAAGAATGAAACATCACGATTTTGATTCAGAATCGCGAGCTGAATCGATAATTTTTGGACTTGGAAATTCAGTTTTGACACTGATTTGTCAAAAGAGTTTTAAAACGTTTTGATGTCAGTTATTTGGAGTCACTATCAATTATATTTATTGGACAGTATGCTGATATCCTAGAAAAATTTTAAATAACTATAATTAAATTATTATATTTTATGTAACGAATATCTTTTCTCACTCTGTGTATTTACTCGTTTGATGGTAAACATTACGTTATAAAATATTACTACAATAGCAAATATAAAACTAATTGCGGTAAAATTATACGAGGGTTGGAACTTTAATAGTGGCAACACTGCTGTAAAAGCGCTGCACAACAAAACCAAAGAAAGTATTGTACAACACATGCGAGCTACCTACCTTACCTCTCAGCAAAAAAACTCGCTGTTTGCATTTGCTTGCGGTCTAACGTAAGTGCTGTCAGGATGTTTTCAAAACAATAACAACGATGCTGGATAAAAATTGAATGTGCCAGAAATCATACAGCACGACAATATTATCTAGGGCTTCAAGAGACTTTCGGCGAATCTGCATTACCTCACAGAACTGTAGCAAGATGGATAATAGCCTACAATGAAGGTCGCAAAAATGTGGCAGACATGCATCAGCCAGGACGTCCTACTGTCAGCGAAGCAGAAGCTGCTCCTGTTGTCACACTAATGTACAGTGATTTACCTCCTAGATCTAAGTCATTGTGACTTAATTCCAAAGATGAAGAAACAACTTCATGGCATTCGCTTCAAAACTGTTCCAGGGATTCTTGCGGCAGTAGACCGGTCCATTTTAACTATCAACAGAACAGGCGCTGCTACAGGTGTTCTCCGACTTCCTCATCGTTGGAAACAAGTTATACACAATGCTTTCGACTATATAGAAGCTCGGTAAAACAGGCGAGCATGAATCACTTTTGTATTACATGTAAATAAATTGTTGCCACTATTTAAGTTCCAACCCTCTTACATTTAATTATTTGTAGCAAACATTTAAATGTTCTCTCTGTAATACACTAGGTGAATTCCGAAAAAAAATATAGTTAGTTTTTAATCACTCAGAGTTATATTTTTAAATTTTTAAAATTTGTTTGCCACGAACAAAAACCATTATTTCCTATATTCACGAAAGAAGGAGCTAAACAGAAATAGCTCATATGCAGAGTATCAGAGAATTAAGACAAGTAACACACTGATGTGCCAAATCTCGGATGAATGCAAGCTTTTATAATCGATCTAAGCAATTTGAAATTGTTCATTTGTACCAAAATTCATAACATTTCAGACGAAGGGTTTTTAGATGAGGCACCACACAGAAAGGCATTTCAGGTAACAAGATTGAGAAGAGATTTAACCCTCTTCTAGGGCGCATTTCAAGAAGTTCCATTTATAGGTGCTCGGCATTTCTCAATCCAACACCTCGTACTTATTTTTGAAGATGATTTAATCATTTTATTAAATAAATTTGACACAGAAACGTAATGTTGTATCTGAAATATTGTATTGCTTTTGTTACCGAACCTCAAGTTTTGTATTGCATACAGCTTATTATCTACCTAGCAAAATAATGGGTAGTTTCTCAAGTAATAGATAATAGATAGAAATACCTATCTACCTGTGTCACTCAAGCATTCAATGACCATTTAATAAAAAATTATATAAAACAAAGAAGCTATTATAAGTTAAAAGAAGGGAGGGGGGAAGGAAAGTATATCCCAAAATGTAAAAAACAATGACTCACGACTATATAGAAAAATTAAAATACTAAGGAAAATTGAAACATCTTTTATACTATCTCAATGAGAAGAAAACTAATCACGTCTATAAAAAAAATTTTATAAAATATACTTAATGATGAAAGCCTTTTTCATTAACAAACTATTTTGGCAAACCTTGATTCCGTTGGATATATTAGTACTTTACACACGTTGTAATAAAATATTTAAGATAAAATCAAATTTTCAATTTAAACAAAAACATATCACAAAGGTAAGAGAGAGTGTTTAGTTATCACTGTCACCACTACCTAATTGCATTTTGAGATCATTTGCTGCTGTATTCAGAAAACATCTTACAATGTTCAAGGCACATGAATTTTTCGCATTTTATACTACAAAATTTTGATAGACTTCTTTCCTTGGCCTCCTATCAAGGGAAACAGTACTTAGTACTTCATCTTCAAAGTTCTTTGTGCAGTTTTCTTGGTTCTTCATCTTGAACAAGACGTTGTACTTCATCTATTTCTTCAATCCTGAGTCATAAAAAACGAGGCGTGTGACTGTTACTCTCAGACTGTCTTCGAACATCATGTCTTAGCTCGGCATCTCTCAAATGTATCTGAGCTCCCTGCAGATAAATCATCTTAAAGAAGTTGAAAAACACTTGTTTTCATGTTATATTAGTGTAAAAGTAAATTGTACGTTACAGAAAAACATGAAAATTAACGAAATAGTAGAAAGTCATTAAAACTTACGTTGTTGGGCGCACTACATCTATCAGATTCAAGGGCGCCTACGTCCGAAATATGAATAGGTAGACGGCGTCCTTAACACTGCACCCTAGAGCGAGGCATGAAAGACGAGAAAAAAACGAGGGGAGGCTCCCACTCAACGTGTAGAAGCAGCACTAAAATAACTTTTATCATGCATTTCAGAGATTCGCTTGCATAACCAGGGTTAATCACCTAACCTACAGCCCTGACCTTATCCCATCAGACTTCCATTTTTTCTCGCAATGAAATTAGCGATATCAATAGGTTCCTTTGTAAACAACGAAGATATGCAATAGGCTGTGAAGAACTTCCTCAAATTAGTGGTGTCCAGTTTGGAGAACTTTTTTAATTAGTTCTTTGCTACAATAAATATAAAAATGTCGATGTCGATAATGTGGAAAAACAGACTGAAGAATGAATATTGTTAGTCACACATTTTTAGCTATCATTGTGGAAAAATCCGACGAAACTTACATTCGGAATATCCCTTGTAGAATATTTACCCAATTGAGAAATTGCAGCAAAAAAAGATGCAATGTTATAAATCCCTCATTCCTAAACTATTAAAGCTCAGTATTAATGCTACGATAATATAATATAATAATTTTGATATTACTTGAATAACGCAATACGTTAGATGTAACAAATGGCACTGCGTGTTATAGAGTATATGTTCCGTATGATACATAGTATCGTTTTTCTAAAACAACGTTACTTACTACATGATTATTTATTACTTAAACTATTTCTAACACTAATTATTTATTTTTCATTCTAACACGAAAATAAAGCAAAATAAAATCACGCTAAATAATTATCTGATATCAATATAGCAAATAGTTGCTGGTACTAATTTTCTTGAATAATTTTTATTGAGGGCTAGTTTTAAATGACATATCGATTTAATTGCATAACGCAATATTTTTTTAAATTTTTATTAAAATGTATTTCTTTTCGAAATTTTGAGGCATTATTTTAAAGACAAATCAGCACTCTCTGTGTTGCACAGTTTTGAAACAATATTTAAATATTTCTCAAAACAAAGTAGGGAATTACATTGTATTTACAAAAATGTACGTGTACAAAGTTAAATTATATCATTTGCTTTCATCGAAAAAATATTTACTTTGAATTTTGAGAGTGTTAAATTTGAATTACCTCTCTCACCCTCTCTCTTATTAATACAGGGTGAGTAAAAATAATGGATCTGGATTTTAAAAAACGTATTACCCAAACTGCTGCACATATTACAACTAGTGATACATAAATGTAGAGGAAAATATACCACGTTTTTTTTTTGTTACAAAAGTTCGATGTGTGACAATATCTTTTTGCAAGGCATGCGCTCAATCTGTAATCCAGTATGTTCCATACATTTTGTACAATTACTCTATGAATGATTCGTAATGCTGCCACAAATACATACTTGTCCTCATCTGTTATTTGTTGTGTTAATTACAAATCATACAGCTTGAAATTTAATTTTGTTCCCTAAAATTTTCCATACCGTTTTCTGGGGCATTCCACGTTTACAGGCGGTAACTCTTGTACACTCCCGTGGACTTCAAGCAAAACCCACTCTATCCATTGCTTCTTCCAAGATATTTGTCCAGTCACTGCTTTTCTTTTTACACATGCAACCTATTTTCAACATAAATGATATCATTGCAGAAGGCTCTTGTTGGTCGGTGCTGCTTTTCCGTAGCGATTTCTAAATGTACGTTTCACTAAAATAACTGAAAAAACTCACGCATACTCTAATGCGCTTAAACTCTTCTCTATCATTATAACCATATTTGGATTTCAATCATAGTGACCTTCAATGTGCTCTCGATTATTGCTAGGAAAAAAATTGGTATATTTCTCTTTACATCCATGTATCGTTTATTGTAATATATGCAGTAGTTTCGAAAATATTATTTTTTTAAAATAACGTCCATCATTTGTACTCTCTCTATATTCTTTAAAATTCATATCATAGAAAGTCATTCTACACAGATAATTTCATTGACAATTGCTTATTTTATTGATAAATGCGAAATTTAATTTTATCCCTTTATTTTTATCTCTTACCTATTTTCCCCATTTAATGAAGCCATTTTAATGAATTTAAAAACATGCCGTTGTGCGTGTTTTTTGAAATTTGATGCTAAATTGAAAAAAAAATTGATTTTAAAGCTCTTTTTCAGGATTATTTCCCTTTTTATCGGTTTTATAGCTGTAGATAAAAAAAAAGAGAGAAATGTTTTTGTTGAAATTTAAACTTAACTGTTTAAAAATAATTACGTATAAAATAATTAATCAGCAGCGAAATATTAAGGAGGAATGTTGTTATATTTATATTTAAATTACTAGAAAAACATTTTAATGACTGAAATAGAATTCTGAAGAAAAATATTTTGCAGATAAGTAATGATTTATATTTTTATCAACTCGAACAGCTAAAAATCAAACTTTTGTGGCATTTAGTTTAAAAAGAAATGAAATAAATCATCAATTCATAGTAAAGTGTTCCTTCAGTGCATAAACCTTTTTCACTAAACATAAAAAACTCAATTTTTTTTATTAATTTTTGCTTACTGGAATGCATGTATCATAAACTAATGACCTTTAATTTTTTTCTATTTTGGACTTAATTATTCTTCGTAAAATGGTAAATTCCCACAGAAAATAAACCGATACAGAAAAGACGTTTTCTTTCATCTAGATTACTTGATTAACATTGAAAAAAATCTGAAATAAGATTACTACTACGACCTTTATTTTTTATTATTTGTTCATGACCATGGTATTTGAGCTGCCCTTTTGATAGGGTAAAATTTTCTTTGTGCATTAGAATTCTTTCTTTTCCCTTCTTTTTTATTTTTATTTCTTGTATTGTTTGGTGAAAGAATTTTTCATGACTAATATTCTCTCTGCTCCTTCAGAATCGTATTTCACATTAAAAAAAAAATTACTTTGAAAAATACTAGAATATATGAATTGTCACTTAGCCTTTTAAGAAAACTAATACAATAATGAACAACGAAATGATTTCTTCTGAACTTTTTAGAACTTCTTTGAATAATTACCGTATGTAAATATAAGTACAAAACTTTATATAAGTTAAAAAAGTACTTCATTTCATTTCCTTATTTGAAGTTGGATTTTTAAAAGTAAATTAAACAAACCTTTTAAGAAAAAATTTAGGCAAATAGAGGGATTTTTTTCTATCAAGATAATTTTATTTTATTATACAGAGTGAATCGTTGCCAGACCGACAAATTTGCAGGGTGTGTTGGGAGTTTAAAGATGACTTGAAATCGCACCAGAATGCAGGGTCGCAAATGCAGTAGTGGCGAGCTATGGTGCAAAACATCAGAGAAAAAAAACGGAAAGAGCAACACGTTTCTGGGACAGAAAACATTTTATTGAAAGGTTGTACTACAAAAGGTGCTTTAAATTACAACCAGAATTCGTCTGGTAGGCCTGACAGCGGCGCTGAGTGGAATTCCTTACGTCAGTGTTTCTCAAACTGTATTTCGCGCCCCACTTGGGGGGGGGCGTGATAACTCTACAAGGGGGTGCGAGTATGTAGAAAATTCTAAAACAAAAGATTATTTGAAAAAACAAAAAAAAAGTTTATTGAAAGTAAACAAAATACAATTCTGATGTAATAAAAAATAAAGTACACATTTACACTGACATAATATGTTTATAAATGTATCAATACTCAATGTATATGATGACTCCTAGTGCCGCCGGACACACTGTCAAGGTCCGTTTATTGCATTCCATAATCTTCGGAATAATTTTATGGATAACGGTGCACAGAAAAAATCGCACTTCTGAAAGACGTATATATACGTACGGGGAAAAGAACGCTTTGGCTGAGTGGGACGTTTATATACGCCGGTGTCACTTAAGAGGTTTACGTCGTATTCTAACTTTAGCATCAACGTATGATATAATTTAATTCAATACATTGTTATTGTATGTAGGGGGGCAAAGAAAATTATGGTTGAATATTGAGTCGCAAAGATTGAAAGTTTGAGAAGCACTACCTTACGTTTTGGAAGATTCTTGGCATGCATGTATTATTTCGCCATCGACAGATACTCGAACGATTCCTTCAAATGAAAGATTGGGTGTCTCGTACACCAAACTCTTTATATGAACCCAGAAAAAGAAGACCATGCCCTTTCGAGCACCTAGTACGATCTTTCAATAAAATGTTTTCTGTCCCATTAATGTGTTGCTACTTCTGTTCTTTTCACTGCTTCTTTGCATCATAACTCGCATTTGACGACATTTGCGATCCTGCATTCCTATATGATTCCTAGTTGTCTTTATATCCTCTACACACTCTGCAAGTTTGTCGATCTGGTTTCGAATCACCCTGTAAAATTTTATAACTAAGAGATTAAACTTACTAATTAAGATTATTATTTTTAAATATATTGAAAACAATCTTGGTTTTTAATTTTTGCGTTGCGATAAATTTAGCAGTATACTTTTGCCATCGTCATAATTAAAATATTTTTCTCATTTCTTTAGATAAATGTTACAATTAAAAATATTAAAACAAACAAAATCTTTTTTAAATTTTATAGCCCGCTGGGATGAATTGGTAGATCATTCGTTTTATTAGTTCACCTCAGGCTAAATACAGTTTATTTACTGTACATAGACTCATTTATACTGTTCATTCTTCTAAGATACATATAAAAATAAATGAAGCAACAACATTGGGGGAAATTCCCGTGCGATGGTCACACCAGTGTACCCGCAGCCTTAATGATTCAACTACCGGTTTTCCACCAGAGGGAAACCGTGCAAGTACTCTGTCTGGTGGCGCCATCTAGCAAGTATTACAAAAATTCATAATAAATATAACCATTGGTTACAATTTGAATTTTCTTTACGTATTCCTAAATTTAAACCTGATTTATAAATGCAATTTACTAGAGCACCAAGTATTTATAATGTGACACATGTAGGATAACCTTTATTTTAATTGAAAAAATTACCATAGCAAGTTATTTATCCCTAGCAAACAAATTTATTTTTTTATACTTTTCGGCTATGTAGTGTTCCTTTTTTTTGGGGGGGGGGGGATAAAGAGGCGCTAAATTCATATTTTGCTTAAAAGCTGAAATCATTTAAAACTATCTTTTTATTTGAATGTTAAAATTTCTAGTTATAATCTCGTTTACTGAGTATATTTTAAATATTTAATTAAGAATTTTATAGTTTAAACTTTTAAACACTTACTTAAGGTATTTTTAGAAAAAATGTACTGCACATTTCACATTTTTTTGTTCAATTTAATCAAAACCTCTAATTGAAATTTATATTTTCTGTAATTTATTTTGATTTTTAATGTAAGTAAAACTCTTGTAAAACGATAATTTAAATTTAAATAATAAAAAGCAATGAAAAAACCAATGACGAAAATTTGTAGTAGCTTAAAGATATTGATACCTTACCTCAAAAAATAAGCAGTGACAATATACAGTGGTGGCAAAAAGTCCTGAACACACTCATTTTTTTAGCGTAATTTTTGTGTTTGACTTCCTTTATCGTTGTGAAATTATTGCACTATCTTAAGTATTGTTATTGATTTTAATGTATTTTTTTATGCTGATTTCAAATCTACTACTAGTTTCTTAATGACTAAAATATTTTTTGTAGTAAAGCTGCCTGAACACAATAATATGAAATATGTGCAGAATAAAACAATATAGAATAACATAATATGTAAAGAAAAATAACACGAAAATTGACAAATACGGTATATTTAATAAGCATTTTGAAAATTACATTGTTGTCACATGTTAGAAAATCAATATTTTATGGGCCAGCCGTTTGCTTTAATTACGGCTCTACATCTTTTTGGCATGGAATGCACCAATTTCAAAAGAAGATCTTTCGTGACAATATGGTTGAAGGAAAATATTAAAGCTTCAATTAATTCACGTTTGTTTGAAGGTTTTTTCTTTGAAATTTCATAACCAATTTTAAACCATAAGTTCTCTATCGGATTAAGGTCGGGAGACTGTCCTGGCCAGTTCATTCTATTCACAGTTATGGTCTTTCAACCATTTCTGGACTACCTTTGCACGATGACAAGGGGCGTTATCGTCCTGAAAAATCCATGACTGATTCCCAAAAAGATCTCTTGCAGTTGGTAGCAATTTATTTTGTAGTATTTCAATGTAATCCATGGCTTTCACTGTCCCGCTACCAATGTGAAGTCTTCCAACACCATGAGAAGACATACAACCCCATACTTTTGTCGGGTACTTTACTGTGGGCTTCAGACACTGAAGGCTGAATTCCTCATGAGTGCGTCGTCTTACATAGGCACTACTTTGGTTGCAAGAAATACAAAACTGACTCTCGTCACTAAATATTACTTTTTCCCAGTCTTTAATAGTCCATAATGAATGTTCCCTTGCACACGTCAATCGCCTCTTGCGTTGAAATTCAGTCAGTAATGGTTTTGGGCGCGCTTTACAGCCTCGTAACCCAATGTCCAGCAGTCTTCCTCTAACAGTTCTTGGGCACACACTCACATTTGATGTCAAAGTCCATTGTTTCAAAATTTGCGAGGAATTAAGCTTTCTGTTTGAAAGTGAAATTCTGTGCAATAACCTGTCTTCACGTAAAGATGTTTTTCTTGTTCGTCCTGATTGCCCCCTGTCCGCAATAAAGTTTGTTTCAGAAACTGTTTTCAAAGTTCTCACAACAGTAGAAAGGCCACATGGTACTTTAGCAGCAATTTGGCGCATAGAATAACCTTCTTCCTTCAAATGTATTATTTTGTACCTTTTACTCTCAGGCAGATATGAAAATTTAGCCATAATTCCAATATTTTCTATAAAAGCACTTCAAATTGCTTTCAATACACTATTTTCCACAAGCACACACAACTGCATTCAATACAATAAACCACGTTTCACCTTTCACTTTCAACCTTTATCGCTACTGCTCTCTGATTGGAAAACACACTCACTCATTCTTACAGTGACCTTGTGCTTTCTTGTCAAGGGTTTTTCAACATATCAATGAAACTATTTACTTTAGATGAAATCTACAAACAGATGTGAAATCAGCATTAAAAAAAAATGCATTAAAATCAATAACAATATTTAACAACGAAAATTATGTGATAATTTCACAACGAAAAATGAAGTCAAACACAAAAATTACGCTAAAAAATGAGTGTGTTCAGGACTTTTTGCCACCACTGTATATGGATGTGGCCTTTTGATGAAAGTATTATTTTCTTAGTTTTTATCTAACCTCTTTTATGCGTTTATTTTTTTTATTTATTTTTAATTCGCAGTAAAAAATCTGGAGTAACTAATAGAATGTTTAATATACAAAATACATCAAATTTTACATCCAGAATTTTTTAATATAAAACAAATCATGTAAAATATGCAATATCATGTTTAATTTTATCTTTTTCAAAGAAAAGTAAAATAGAAAACCATATAACTAAGCTGTTCTTAAGTTGAATATCAAGCACCAAAATAATTCTTGCTCTTGAATAATTTGTCACATTTTGTGTCTAACTGATTAAAAACGTTGATAATGTTAAACTTTGCGTTCTTTTATAAATTAAGTAATACTAGATTTATTTAATGGCCAGATTTAGCCTCCATTTCCAAAATGATTTTAATTTAATAAGAAGTAACATAAATTTATTGAAACAAATAGTTATCAAAAGATTTTGTAGCGTTATGATTATTCTGATTGCTTCAACGAAACCCAAATATATGATATTTGAAGTTCGGATAATTTCAGTTTTGTATTTCATATTATGGTGAAATCTTTTTCCAGGTGAAGTTTAATTTTATTTTATTTTTAATAAAAGTTTCAACTATCTTCTTCAGTTGCACACTTTCTGCACCATTTCCTCCAAAATCCTTTCTTTCCTTTACTATCGAGTGAAAATTTTTTCTTTCGTTTTCATTTTGAATATTTCTTCTTTGCATAAGCGAAATTGGTTTCTTTTTCTTTTCCGGTTACATTTTTCTGAGCTTTTTGTTTCAATTTGTTTAGTTTGTGCAATCTTTTCAAGCAATTATTAATTTAGAATGCTGTCTTTCCAAGCAATTATTAATTTAGAATGCTGTCTTTCCAAGCAAATCAAGATTTTTTCATGAAAAAATACCATATCTGATATTTCAGAAATTTGATTAAATTTTCCACTCAAAAAAATTCTATTGATAGTGTATATATATAGAGAGAGAGATGGAATATATTTACTTACATTTGTAATAGAAAAAGACAGAATTCCTTTACGTGTGATTATTGAATAGAAAATTGCCCCCCCCCCCTCAAGGAAAGGAATTTAATATTTACTAGCCACTGCACATGTCTTGTTACATTAGTTTTTATTTTGGAATTGTTTTAGGAAGAATTATTTATATTACACTCTGAAGTATTATCTTTCAGAAATCGATTTATAATTCGGATATTATTTCGCTCACTGTAACAATATTTGTTTCTTCATAAACGACTACACATTTTAAGAAAATTTATTTACAAATAATTTCGTTTCATTTGAACTTAATTTACCTCAGCAATTCAGTGTTTTATTGACTAATTTCCTAAGACAATACATTATTTTCTATCATTAGTTAATATATTATAATAGCAATTGTTATTTATTTCGGCCCAACATTTCGACTATTTTCAGCGTTTCATTTCGAGAAAATGATACAAATACAACTGAGATGGAGGCATTTAAAAAAAATTAAGAGTTTACTTTTCTATTTGGTTGGCGTGTAACATTAAGCGGAGGAAATTTTTTAGAAGTTTAACATGTGCCATTGAATCGAAAGTAAAAATCTGACTTTATATAACATTCAATATATACTCATAACTAACATGGAAATGCATGACTGATATAAATACACTTAATCGTAACAATATCCACTCATTTTGTTTAATCTTACTGGGCGTATTATTTCTTATATAATTCAAGAACATATTTATCGATACATAAAAATATCCGTACCCTTGAATTTTTCTAAGAAATAATTATAATTTATTTTGTGAACATTAAAGTTAAGCTAATAATCTTAATATAATTGGAAATATAATCTACAACAAAAAAAGATTTACCAAGAAGGAATTGTCCGAAAGAAGCAAAAATTCGTAGGTAGAAAGATTATGTACATAATAGAAAATGATTAAAATTTCAGAAAAATTGAATGATTTATTACATTCTTTTATATTTTTATATTTATCTCTATTATTTTAATTTTTCATATTTCCTTTTAAATTCTGTTACCTGGTTACCTTGCAATTCCAATTCTTTTAAGTTTTAATCGTGTTTATTCATCTCTCGCTAGTAGAGAATTTTTGATTATATATATATATATATATATATGAGTTATTTCTTATAATTATTTTTGTTTTAAAAATAAACAAAACAAAATGCTGACCATTCGTCAAAATGACAGGTTTTAATATTATTCAAGTGTTAGATTTGAAATAGTAAAGGTCAAACTGGAAATTAATGGGTGGTCATTAACTTTTATAAATTAATGAAAAAGTAAAAGTTGTGTTCTCAACTCTGACCACACAAACAAATTTTTCTAAATTAGAAATAGAAAATACCATCAATCTAAGGAATGTACAATCTTACGTAGTTGTGTAAAAATGAATTAATGATAACAATGAACTTCCAATGATGGAAAGTGCAACGTATCTTATTATTGATATATATAATAATGCTCTAAAATTCCGTACCTGTTATAGCTTCATAAAAAAAATTAAATTTTAAGCTAAATTGCGTTTTTTTCAGAAAGCGAGAAATTAATACTTTGAAGTACTAATAGTTTACTTCTACTAATAATAAGGGTATTGATTTTTCGATCTCTGATTGGCTGAGTGATTAAGTAACGGTAGAAAATCTCAGCTTTTGTTTTCAAGTCTGTGCAAACTAATTAAATGACTTGATTTAAAACAAACACTAATGAATTGTATACAGAGAGAAATAAAGTATTAATAATTGGATGGTGTCATTAACCATTATTACAGTAGAGTTGAAATCGTGATTTTATAGAGTATATATTTGTTACCGTTAAACTGTGAAATCCGTTATTTTATAAAATAACTGGAAAAGTCAATTGAAGTGTATAAAGTGGCCAGGGTAGCTTAGTGGTCGATGTAATGGACTCCTAGCCGGCGTGTCATGAATTCGAGCCTAATACAGCCAGACACGTACCGTGTAGAGGAGGCCAGTGCACGTTAAATATGTTGAGGCTCAAACATTCTCCCTTGGGGTGGTATGGAAGTTAGGAGTGGGGGTTCCAGTTCAGGAGTCGCCCTCGTCACTTGACCGTGGTTCAAAATTACGAGGACTGTCTCCAAAAGATATCATGCTGCAGAATAATGCGACGTTATAAGTTACTCATCCAACTTCAAAATGCGACCATGGTAAATAAATCATTTGAGAATGCATTCACGGTACTTTTTGAAACTGAATGTATTTTAATCACGTTGTTGTTACGTAAAGAGCTTGAATATTTTGTATAACTTGTTTTCTTATTTTAATTAAATTATTAAATAAATTTAGAATTTTTTTTACTGAGTAAATAAACTATTTATTTCAACCTGTTTAAAAAGTGCAAAAATGTATATAATTTTTTAAAACGTGGAATTAAAATATAATGCAAATCTGATTCTCTGTAACACTCCAGATTTTCATTTCAAAAACTTTTTATCATATAAACTCACCTATCTAATTTGAATTCAAGTACGTTTTCAGAATTTGAATTAAAACTCTACGGCATCGTACCTCAACATTATTTCTCTTCCATCCTTCAAACATAAAAGAACTGAATGAAAATCGTTGAAGAACTTATTTCCGCTAAGCTAGGGAAAAAAGTCATTAAAAATTTAGTTTTTTCCCCCAGTGTAAATAACGTCACTCAATCAAACGGTGGAAAAACAAAATTCTAATTTAGTAACACCCAAATGAAATATTGGAAATTAAGTTTTGTGAGGCTTATTTCTCCTGAGAGGTTAAGTATTATCTTCCCGATATATATTGCTGGTTTTTAGCTGTTACTATTTTAATTCCTAAAGTATTAAAAAAACTGAGCTTTAACTTTTTCTTTGGTCAGTAATTTATTTTCTGAAACATTTTTCATTTTCTTGTATGTATCCAAATAAATGTTTAGTGTAATTAGTAAAAGGGACATAAAATAGGAAATATTTACTATGATAGTTTTACAAAACACTATTTTAGAATAGAACATATTAATATTTTCTTGATATTATGTATACTTTTGATTTATTAAACAACTTAAATAATAGTTTAAAGGTGAGATTATATACGTAGTAAGATTAGATCATAAGTTCTCAACATGGACGTTTGAAGCTTTCAGGGAGGCAGTAAAATTAGGGAGAGGGGTTGAGATGGCACAAAGGTGCTTGGGCAGATTAACGAAATATAGTCTAAAAAAGACTAAAAAAACACACTGATTACGTACTAACAATAGTAAACTGATACTGTTTACCTTATGTTGATTGTATGTATTTAAGTCACTTTTTTATCACATGTGTACGAAAATTCACATACTTCGGTAGTTTGGGAAGCGAATGAAAAACTTAGATTACATTAAATTCAGACTTACATTAAAGTGAATGATATAGTGCATTTTAATTTCTGTAGTGCACGTGTTGTCTTTGTTTGTGAGCAGTAGGAAAAATGTTTCGTCCACTGCATTTCATTACATATATTATCCAGAAACATAATGAGATATTTTAACCAGGAATTAACGTGTTATTCCTTAAAGCCCGAAACTGTTAATTTATATTTATTTTGATAGCAATAGTTTATTATGAACTACTTCGTATAATCCAAACCCTACCTGTCCTTATAATAGGTAAGATAAAACATTTATTCCACTCTTTTAAATGAACAAGAAATTTAGTAGCGTTTCAATTCCAACAATATACTATCTATGACTAAAATATATAATATTACACATTTAAATATATTTGTGGCAATAGCAATTTCAGATTCACCAGTAAAGAAATTAGGGCTTTAGAAAAAATTAAATCAAAAAATATATTCTATTAATAATAGAATATTTTTTAAAACTTGTTTTCACCATGTACTACTATGCACACGCTTATTTCTCTGGAGTGGGAAGAGGCGGCATCGAAATATTCACTAGAAAAAGGGGTGGTACCGAAATATTTACTAGAAAAGGGGGTGCCAGTTCAAAAAAGGTTTAGAACCTATGGATTAGATAATATTATCAATCAAAAGCATAAAATGAGTAAAACAGATAAAATATTATTCACAATGTTATTAAAACGCAAAAACATTGCATTTTATACAAACGCAAAAATAAAAGATTTGGTTTATTCTGAAAATGTTATACTTTTTTCCCAAGGTTCATGCAATTTTTCCACGAATATCGTACAAATCGATTTAGAGTCCTGAAAGAATGATTAAAATATTAATTTAGATAAAAAAAATACTCCTTCCACAAATCACATGAAAAACACATATTATAGGAAGGAACATTAAATTAGCCTCAAAAAGACAATTTTAAGCTTCTCTGTGTATATTTAGAATGTATACATGCCATATACATTCACACTTCTATATAGTTAAACTCCTCATTGAGCAACGAATTTTCCTAATAAGACAGTACCTTGTTCACAAATTTTTTTTGAAGATAGTAAATTAGAAAAAAACTAATGATTAAATAAATAATTAATACTTAAGTAATTAATAATATAAAAAAATAATTTCAGATTATATTATTAAGCTAATTTTGGGAATAAAGCCTGTTTTTGTGAGTGACAAACAATTACTTTAAAACTTAAAAAAATTTTAAAATATAAAACATTTATTTGATATTTTTAATAATTTTAAAAGATTTTTATTTCTTGGGAAATTAGGAAAAAATGTTAAAATAGAATTAAAAATCTCTATTGAATTTTATTAACCATGAATATACCTAAACTTGAAGAAAACATGAAAGTAACAAAATTGCAAAATGTAACATTTTTAGGATATTGGCTAATATTCTTAGACTTAAAACCGTATAAAATATAATTTCAATCGACTAAATTTTGATCAGAAATAAAATCTTAAGAAATAAAAACAGGCATCCACAAAAAAAAAAAAACGCTCGTGAAAAACGCATTTAAAATTTTAAACGACATATATTTTGTGAGACATATAGCATAAAAAAAACCCTTCAAATATCCTTAAATATTAAATCTAAAGTGTCAAGTTAAGCTTGTCATCCTCAATGTCTATCAAAAGTGAATATTTCTACTGAACGCTGTACTGAAAAGAAACACATCATAGTGCAAAACATTTAAATCCAATGGACTATATTCCGGAAAACTCTTTTCGGGAATTTTATGTGATTTTGCATGTAATGAAATATTTCTGTAAAATATAATTCAAAATTCTCAGTCACACATCATCGAAATTCTTTGTGCATCATCTTTATTACTGCCGCATCTTTTGCAATGGGACGACAGTCCTAGTATATATATGTAAATCCAAGACTTTTCCTATGTCTGACAATATCGGTAGGAATATCGTTGTCTTCCAAATACCCCGTCCCAGGCGACGGGTAAAGAATAGCGGTAAAATATCACTCTATCCTTATAAAAATATCCAAGTGACCAAAATTCCTTAGTGTTTTCTTCTGAAGATATATCTTCCTTTATTATACTTTTTTCCGGTTGGAATATATCCTTGGTGATAAAATTTATTTGACTCCAAAAGTGGGGATAAGTTCACAAAAATAGTAACCACAGTTTCTGGTAAACACACTAAATATATAACAGAGTGAAATTTGACATGTTCACACGAAAAAACTGCATATAGCATTCATCTCGTTTTAATCAGCTTAAGCCAAGAATCAACATATTTTGCATGAATACCCTTTATTTTTTCATATTCTAAAATGAAATTTTCATCAGGAATGAAGAAAGACTCTGTAACGTTTCCAATAAGTTTCATAGTGGGAAAACTATGGATAAAAATTCTACTTCGTTTTCTTTTTTTTAAGGAAAGCACTCGCATAAGCATCTTGAAAAAATCGGTTATGGGATTGTGGTATTTCTAAAATCTCCAATCCATGTCTTTTCTAGACATATAACATAATTTGCTATTTTTTGAATTAGCAATATGTCAAAATGACTTTTAAAAACAATTAGCTAAAGTGTCACGCCTACTTTCATAGATAAAAAAGTAAACACTGTCTTTTTAATCCTGGGAAGCTCTTTCAAAGTCACAAATTGCTTTATTTATTCATACGCAATTCACCGTAGAGTAACTGCAAATATAAATGTTAAGTCCGTTTATCTGGTTTTGGAGCGAAGCTTGCATGCATTTCGTAGGAAACTATTTAAGCTAAACAAACTATCATCAGAAAAGATAAAATTCTCTCTCATGATGTTCTGAATAAGTTTAACACTTTTTTTCCTTTCATTTAGTTCTTTTCATGTACATTTTTGCGAAATTTGAATTTTATTCCTTGTCATTCATTTTGAGACAAGACGCTATCTTGTTTGCAACGAGTTCAACTTTGAAAAGCGGTCTTTTGAACCATCATAGCGTAATTTTAAAATTTCTCACCAAGAGATGAGTCAAAATAGGATTTCACCCTTTCTTCTTCCATTGCATTAGTAACAAACACATTTATTATTATTTGTATAACATGCTATCTGGTTCTTAGGATTAAGAAGACAAATTATAGAACATGCTTTTTTTAAAGCCTCCGATTCTTAACCAATGGTTATCATAACCAAAAATATATTCCCTTACCTTTTAGGATGTGTTTTTTATTTGAACTCATTCATAGCTAGAAAAAAACTTTTTTTTCTCAACTTTTACTGTATATTTGAGAACCAGTAGAAAACTACATTTGATATTTCCGTAATTTTGAACTAACACGCCATTTTTAACTATCTAACACTTTCATGATGTAAGTTTGAGTAAAAATAAAGTCAATCTCATCCAATAGGCTTATTAACTTCTATTTCTATCAACCTTACAGTGAAAAATTAACTATTTCCGGCTTGAAACACGTTTGTATCATTCTTTGATAAAACTGCATTCATCATAGGATGGAATGCATTTACAATAAACTGTTAAAATAAGTCCATTTTATTTGAATGCATGACCAGTGGTCATTTCGATTTCACATCTCCATTTCTTGAAACAAATAAAGAAATCTAAGTCTCAGTAGAATTCAAAATTATTCATTCAAACTATGTGCTGAGATAAAATGGTTGAAAAAGCTCTAGCAGGAACAAAGTGTTGAGTTAAAATATCCGTTCCGATTCTTCTCAATGTTTAAAATATTGCATCAGGTCTACTAAACTGAATAATATGAAACGTCGGCTGAAATTGAAAATTCAGGGATCTAGTATTTGTCCATTTAAACGCTGATCTTGCTAAAAAATATTCTGGAATATTTTGAATAACTTTCGAAGTTTTTGGAGCGTAAATCAAAAGCTTGGTATCGCAACGCGAGATTTGACACGTTAAATAACACAAAGATGACTCAACAATTTGAAGTCTGTAAGGTTTAAGAGCTCTCAGAACCTATGGAATTTAGAAAAACATTTGCTATTATTTCTCATTGTAAATAAAAATTATCAATTTTCTAATTATTGAAATCCAGAAGGAAAAAATATATGATTGAGTTACACTTCTCGAATATAAACATAACCAATAATCATAAACAAATTGCTGGAACTGATACTTCATTATAAAATTTTAAACAATATGTATTATGATCAAATGAGAAATCTAATTTCTGTAGTAGAAATAATTATACGAATAAAAAATTTAATTTTTTCCAGACAAGTATTTAGTCCAAAACAAAAATAGTCTCAACGAAAAGATAACTGAAAATCCGTGATTAAACCAAGTACTAATGAACAATTATTAATATGAAACAACTAATGTTTTGTAGTTTTTTATTCACAATAAAATACTAATATGCATTAACCATCCAATATTTTTGATACATACATTAACCTAATATGAATTCACACCTAAATGTGCAATATTCATTATAATCTTTAAGCAGCTGTAATGTTTAAATATATATAACCCATAAATATGTACAAAATAGTTATAAAACCTAAGTTAACTAGTCAAAAATTAAGAAATATTAGCCACATTAGTACAATAGCGAACTCCTCCTTATATATGGGTAGCCTAGTGGTTATAGCATCAAACTCCAGGCCGGAAGGCCTGGGTTCGATGCTCTATGCCACCAAATACACACGGAGTACGTGATCGTTAAATCAGTGGGTCCGAAAGCCTTATGGACGGTCATAGCAGCAACCACGGATGCAGGAGGCTGGAGAATATTTCCCTCCCCCCAGTTCCATGCCTAAATTGTGGAGATATGTGGTCATCTATGGTGTATGAACCGATCCGAGTCGTGTTGTCACGTGCATGGTGCTCAAAAGCCAAAAAATTGCTAACGACAGGCGTACATCTATTCCCTTGCCACGATGAATTTCGTGGGCATCGATCTGACACCGTAAGACAGGGGCATTAGAAACAACAACATCTCTCTCTATATATATATATACAATAAGCATCTGTATTTTCTTTAATATTATATTATTTTGTGAAATCAGTTAATTTTATTTATAAAAAAGTTACGATTCATTCGATATTTCATGCCAAATCATTGGTAAGAGAAACAGAAATATTACCCGTGTATTAATGTGCAGGGATTTTATAAATGGTTAACATATTTAATTAGATATTCCTCGCAAAGTAAAGAGTGAAAATAAAATGTATATTCAATATTCGAGTATATTTTTATTTAAGTTGTAACCAGGTAATTTATAAATTTACAATTCAAAATGCAATTAATTACTTTTTTTTTATAAATATAGAAAAATCTGAAAACACACTTAACCAAAGAACTAATGTAATTTTGATTGTGTGTATTTCCGAAAAGCAAATAAAACCTTTCATTGATGTCCTCTGCGAAGAAAAATCTTCTTTCCTATAAAACAGCCCTTTACGTATTCAAACATCACGCAAATACCTTTCCGGGTCTTTATTTCACTTCTTGGAGTCGAAATCTTTTGATATAACATGCAAAGGCCTTGTTGAGTAGCTCATACAAAGGCGCTTAATCTTCGCAAACAGAGAATGGCATCCGCTTTGAATTAGTTCTATCCATTAATGATGAAGTCTTGAAACAAAGAAGCAAGTGCTGCAGAAAATGTCCGGCGCATTTCAATAGTCATTGATAAAACGAATGAGGAAGGTAATGGGAAATTGAAAGCTAGAATCATTGTCTTGCTGGATGGAATAAAATGTATTGTGGAGATCACAAAACTATTAGAATTTGGAGAATATTTGTTTTTAAACGAGTTTCTTTGTTAATTATTCACATTCATGATACGGTTAACGAGTATATAGATTGTTTCTAGATAATTTTATTTTAAATATTTTCATATTTTATTCTCTATTTCATATATTTATAGCATAATAAAATAAAATATAATAATAAAAGACAAATTTAATTCATACAAAGATATGAATGTATGAAAATGGATTTTAAATCCTATAAAAAGCCGGTCAAAATATAAGTAGACATTAAAAGACAATAGACTAAAATGGAAAACTATTATGTTATCTTGAGCTGTCACTGATTTAGAATAGTGAAATAGGGTTAAGCTTGCTTACAGAATTCAACATTTCCCATCCAGCAGGAATTATTGACCTAATAGTGTAACAGAAAGTGAAGAAAAAAAATTAGAACAAAATGAAGCCAAGCCTACTAATGGCAAGTGTAAGCGAAAGGGCAATTTATAACGAGAAAACAGAAATGAAAGATTAAAGACTATTGTAAAATTGTACAATGTTACATATTGAAACAAACAATAAACGAAATTAAAATCTTAACTTACCAAAATTCTTTAAGTTCTCGAATACAAAAATATGAGAATGCATGTCTAATGCAGTAACACCATATATATATATATATAATTATATTTTCTTTTTTCTATCTTAGATTTGCACATATTTTTAATTATTATAGTGAGATTATTAGCGCTAGAGATTTTAAGGGATATAGTTTGTCCTTGTGTGGTACTGAAATACTTCTCATACAGGACCTTCTTTGTGGTGAAGGCTGGAATTTTTCATTTAATGCAGGAATTTAGATTCTTGAAAATATTTGATAAAGAGCAGGGATTGACAAGACAATGCGCTATTTATAGCTTGAAAAAAATGGAAATGGAAAGATATTTAAAAAAAAAACGATATCATCTATGTCCCTGTTGCAATATAAGACTTAGTATTACTTCAAATTGTGTGTGCACATGCACTCAAAATCCTCTTCCGTTTGAAAATGAAGTACGAAAATTAAATTATTTTGTAAATATGAGAGAAATATTTTTAAGATATATGAAACATTCTACACACACACATAGCATGCAGGATGTACTTATAAAAACCAAACTTTTAGGGTTTTTTTATGTTCTACAATTATGAATTAGTGAGAAAGCTTTAAAATTGAAAACTAAATTAAAATTCTTCCATTTTCGCATTTGGGTAAGTAGTATAATTAGTTTTATTCAAAAAAAAAGTGCCTTTATTTGGAACATCTTTTGGAAAGAAAAGTTTTCGCTTCAGGGGTGCCTATGGTATTTTGCCTATGGTATTCATTAATTAAATATTTATATACTGAGTTTTGCGACGAATAAAATTGATAAACAATAGAGAAAGAAGCACATGCAAAGTTACATTGCTGCTTAACGGATAAATATGTAATGAGTTACTAAAGAGCAGTGAAATGATAATTTTCTTTACTTTAATCGTAAGAAAATGCAATAAAAATAATTGGCATTTTTATGTGGAATTTTATTTAAAATACTTGTTTAAAATTATAATAATTTATAAAAATATTGTTTGTATTTCCTACCTATTTATAATGTAGAACGACGTGGACCATGTAAGAGATCGTAAGTAAATCGAAACGAAACATTCTTGAAATATCTTTTCAAAATTATTATGTTGCAAAAATAGATCGATGACATTTTTCAGTTTCCTTTCCTTTAGGATCCACACATTTTCTTTTCCAACGTATTGAACGTTTTTTCAATATTATATTATTTTTGTCTTATAAAATGCAGTCGGCGTGTACGAACAACAATGTGCTCAAATTGTTTTGTCTTCCATTTGATGAAACTCTTTCTACTCTCAACCCTTAATTGAGGAGTCCAAACAAATTATAGTCTAATGATGCTAGTCTGGACTATGGGGGAGGATGTTCGAGTATTGTTCAGTGAATATCTTATTTCTTTTGCATCACATTAATTGTAAGGGGACCCCCTTACAATTAATGTTGCAAGAAAACGTTGAGAATAGCAATGGGAAGGGTTTTGGAGCTCATACAGCTTTAACCGTCTTCAACGGCCATCGGTTTTATACGGTGTTAACTCAAGCCTTTCGTGAAGAAATTCTATGCATATGTTACAACTAAAATGTGTGTGTATAATTCAGTTATTTTATAGAATAACTAAGCTAAGTCTGAGTAGGTCAATAACTGAATAGACAAGTCAGTTAAAGTATAAATAATGGGTAAAAAATGCCATAGTTTACCTAGTTATTCTATGAAAAAAACTGGCGATAGATCGTTAAAGTGAAAAATAAACAATTTAAAAGTTATTTTATAAATTAATTGATCATAAATAGCTAAAATCTCTCAAAAACACATTTTACCCCTGTTGCAGAAGATTAATTGGTAAATAATAAGAAATTACTAACATTAATTTGACATAAACTAATATATATATATAAAATGATATGCTGCAGAAATAGTATATTCAAATATTATCATATAAATATATGCTCGGAAGAAAAACTGTTGCTTCAATAAAGCATTTTGTAAACTTTTTCAAACAAAAATGTAAGGGAATATTAATTTAAATTTAATGAATTGTGTATTTATTTTACTTTTTTTACTTTTTTAGGATGACCCCTTGAATCGCATTCATTTTATTTTTAAAGCAAACTCATTTTTTACTATTTTTTTTTTAATTTTCGTCTAGTGCCGCAACTTTGAGCTGTTACAACAGATCAAAGAGCTGTGTCAATATTCGGAACTTCTTCAATAAAAATAAATTCTCTCTGTCATACATTGGACTCTGAGATCTAGAATACAATTGTTTTTATTGTACAATTATATTAATTAATGAGCGGTTCAAAACTGACTTCAAGCAGCTAGAACCGGTTCAAAGAACTTTCGAGGGCCATGTTTTACACTTTTACGATCAAGTTATAGTTATTCTATGTATTACGTAGTTAAATCATAGAATTCGATTAAAATGTATGTACTTTAACTGACTTTTCTAGTTATTTCCTAAAACACATAGATATTCTATGAAATAATGGATTTCATACTTTAACGGTAACAAATATAATATACTCTGTAATCTCTCCCAAATATTAACTTTATCACGAATTGACTTTAATTTTTAGCAAAGCTGAAAGTTTTGGTGTACATTTTCATACTGGATAGCTTTGTTTCAAGAATGTGTTCATACTCTTAAATTCATTTTTCTCCACAAGTAAAAGTAGTTTACACCTCGGTATTGTAACAAACCAAACTGAGAATTTTGCCAGTTCCAAATTTTAAGAAATCTGTATTTTCATTTATTAAAAAATTTAATAATTATTTGCAGTGTAATACCAGTTTGAACTGTGAGCATAATGAAAGTTTGGGTGGCTAATCGAATAAACATATTAAGATAGGAAACGATAATTTAAACTTGTCATATTTCCGTTGGCAAAATATATAAAATCGTCTGTCACCATTGAAAAGTTCTTTTTGTATTTGATCCTTCTTCGTAATTTCAAGATTGGAATATTCTACGAAACTTCGCGAAAGTGGCTGGGAGAGCTCTTTAATTACGAAATTGAGATTTCGAAATTCCGGAAAGAAATTTTTCATAGTACTCATTAGTCAAAGAGAATAACAATCTCATCCATATTTCCCATTAGAGAATTAAAATTGGATGATGAAAAAAACTATATGTAGTCAGCATGTCGTAATAAACTTCTGAGTGAACAAAATATTTTTTTAAATTTCTTCTCATTTACTTTGCCATACTAATCTTAGCAAAGACTCTATTTAATTTGATTGTCGTGCTCTAAAATGCAATTCATATTAATTTAGCATATATATATATCTTATTGAATGACTAAATTTGCTCTCTTGTGTGTGTGCGTGTGCGTGTGCGTGCGTGCGTGCGTGCGTGCGTGTGCGTGTGTGCGTGTGTGTGTGTGTGTGTGTGTGTGTGTGTGTGTGTGTGTGTGTGTGTGTGTGTGTGTGTGTGTGTGTGTGTGTGTGTGTGTGTGTGTGTGTGTGTGTGTGTGTGTAATAAAAATTCTCCACTAAAGAGAGATAAATAAAAATCCATAATCATCAAAACTGAAAAAAATTCTAAATTGTAAGATAAACCGAACTTAATATTTTAGAAAAGATGTATAGAAATTAAAAATAATATAATTTAAAATATAAAAATATGGATGTTACATTTTTACAAACATTGTTGTAGGATAGCTCTTTGAACATGTTTTGTGGCCAGCCAACCTTCCCCCTTTCTGTTAGTAATACTGAGCAAAAACCTATTGAAAATAATGGATAGAATATCTAAATTCATTACAAGAAAAAGGTAACTTTCCTAAAAAATTACTTTAAAAAATGCAGACCCCGTGCTAAATCTGAGTACAATAAACAAGTTATTGCCAGATTCTGGATCCAAATGCCAATTCAAAGCACGGGAAAGGCTGAATCGTAAATCTTAGCAAAAGTATGAAAATAATATAAATAAAAAACTTAAAAGTTTGCATGTATACTACCATTACTTTAGGGACACTAGGATTATAAATGTATTTAAACATTTAAAAAAAATAACTACAGTTAAAATAAACTAAGATAATAAGTAATTTTTATCAGAATATGGAGGTAACTATATCTATGTAGGAAAAATGATAAATTTATAATAATAAATTATTGCCTGAGGAAATTTAATCCTTACTACTTAGAATTTATTTATTCAAATAACTATTTATTCAATTAATTGGGTATTTTTAAATTAAACAATTTTTTATTGTTTTTTTTTGTTTGTTTTTTTTCTGATTTTTTTTAAACAAGAAATTTATTGCGTTGTATGAAATTAATAATAATATTTCTGAAAATAGAAACATGTACATCACTGTCCTAGTGAGGTTATTTTATAATATAGAATTTAAATTCTTCTCTTTTGTCATAGTAACTAAAATATTACCTTTTATTTTAATTTCTATATCAAGAGAATTTGCTTCATAGTTGTTAATATTTGTCTATATTAAATTAAGATATTGTGGATAAAAATTAGTACAAGGTTTACCATACAGTAGGACCCCAATTTAACGAACTCAACGGAACCGAATATTTTGTTCGTTAATTCGGGGATATTCGTCATATCTTGGTCCAATCAAAAGACAAATTTTTTTCTTACTTTTTTAAAACTCTATATTATGCGCCCACACAAAAAAATCGTTAATTAGAAATTACACGCTTTTTATACAACAGCTAAAATTACCTGACTTCAAAAAGTGTTTTATTTCGACTTTATGCAGAGAAGATAATACTGCGTGATTTACATTCTGCTGCATGAGGAATGTTTTTGCATTTTCCATGCAATGTAAAGCACTAGAAAATGTAACAGTTTAGATATGAGTTCCGTTGTTAAATTCTGCGTCAGAATCGCGCCCTGTCAATCGCCTAGTCAATGGCTCTGACAAATTGAGAAATTCCTACGCTTCATGTGCACTAATCGTTAAAACCTCATTAAATGTAACACACTGCTAGCCTCCTAAATGCAACACCCTGAAGGTAGCACGCAAATAACATGAAATTTACAACATGCATTAGCGGAGGTGAGATATGCAAGTGATTAGAATTTCAGCGCAGACACACATCACGCACGCCTGTGGCGCCACCTGAAAGCGCTATTTAAGACTTGAAGATTTCGACGATTTCAAGTTCGGCAATTTGTTTTTCTTGTGGATTTTTCAAAAAACGATCAGTTATGTCTCTTAAAAAACAGCGATCAGCTTTTGATCAGGTATCCGAGTTCGACAGAGGAAGGATAGTGGCCTACCGAGATTGTGGATTATCTTTCAGGGAAATCGGTAGTCGCGTGTTGGACAAACCCAAACAACTGCAATGCGGATATGTGACCGTTGGATGCAGGATAGTACGACGGACCGACGTGATCGATTGCATCTACCTCAGTGCACCACTTCAAGTGAGGACAGGCAAATTGTGCGCATGGCAGTGACGGATCGCTCAGTCACATCACGAACCATAGCACAGCACATTGAGTCTGTAACGCATCATTCAGTGCCTGCGCGTACCATTCAAATCCGTTTACAGCAGAGTGGTCTGTCCGAAAGACGTCCATTGCTTGGTCTACCCTTGAAGCAAAACCACAGACGTCTCCGCCGCCAATGGTGCGATAAAAGAAGGATGTGGGCGGCAGAATAGAATGAAGTTGTCTTTACTGACGAGTCACGCATCTGTCTGCAACACCCGGATGGTCGGATTCGAGTCTGGAGACACCGTGGAGAGAGGATGCTAACAGCTGCGTTATGCACCTACACACTGGTCTTTCACCGGGTATTATGGTATGGGGCGGTATTGGATATCTTTCTCGCACTCCTCTAGTACGCATTGCGGGTACTTTAAACAGCCAGGGTTACATCTCCGAGGTGTTGGAGCCAGTTGTCCTTCCTTACCATCAGGGCTTGTCCACAGCCATATTTCAACAGAATAATGCGCGACCACACGTGGCACGCATTGTCCAGAAGCTCTTCGTCAATCAAGAGTTTGAATTGCTTCCCTGGCCGGCTCGCTCTCCGGATCTTTCACCGATAGAAAACATGTGGTTCGTGGTTGCTCAACGATTGACCCAGATTACACCCCCAGCTGCCACACCAGATCAACTTAAGCATCGTGTGGAAGCTGCTTGGTCTCCTGTACCCCCAAAACACCTCCAAAGTCTCTTTGAATCAATGCCGAGGAGTGTGGCAGTGGTGATCTGCAACAATGGCGGCTACTCGGGCTACTGATTCTGAAAGGAACCACACTTCACAGAAGTCTATAAATTTAATCATTTGATACTTTGTCAACATGTTATCTACAAAATAAATTTTGTTGTGCTATCTCTTGTCTTTCTTGGTGTTGCATTTACGGTGGCCAGCAGTGTATAATCCTCAAAATCTTTAAACATCTCTTGCATTGTGGAGTGGAATGAGATAAGAAATTAGTTTCCAGTCCTATTCAAAACTCGCACGATAGGTTGCAATCATGACTCACATTTTAAGTCTAATAATCGTTTGCACGCTTTCCCGTCGAAATTTGCTTTTTACAAGAAATATACTTTTCTATCCGGGACAAAAAGTATATCATTTGAAAAAAAAATCCAATTTTGTTTCTAATGCAAAGTGATTAAAACAATTTCAACTGTTTAAATAATTCATTAATCTGGTGTTTATTATTCGTTAAATAGGGGCATAGGGGTTTGTTAAATCGGGGTTTGACTGTATATATATATTATATATATATATATATATAAATAAATATATATATATATATAAATATGTGTATTCTACTATGTAGAAAATTTCTGCTATACGGGGAAGGTGGATCCATAAAGCATTACTTAACCCTAATCTCACTGGTCCTAATTCAGCTACATCATTAGAAATTATATTAGGTCTCCATTTAAGTCCATAGACTATTTTGGTTTCTTCCATTAAAAAATTCTACCTCTGTTTTCTATTATGCATATTCTTATTCAAATCTAGTACAATAATCATTTCCACCATTTAATTCCTTGTTATGTTTCTTAGAATCACATTTCTAACTTTTAGCTTTGTGGGTAGTACAATTTTGTTTTATTATCTTATTTCACTTTATTATACTATATATATATATAGTCAAAATTTATCTACAAGAAGGAAATGAATAAACATTAATCAAAACTGAAAAGAAATTGAAATTGTAAGTTAACCAGACAATAGCTTTTAAAAAGGATATATAAAAAATTAAAATAATAGAGTTAAATATAAAAACTATGGATGCTACAGTATTATAAACATTGCTGACTTAAGACAGCTTATATATAAAATAATTTATATAAAAGTGGGATTGAACATGTTTTGTGGCTAGCCAACTTTCCCTTTCTCTTAATAATACTGAGCAAAAACCTATTGCAAATAATGGATAGGAAATCTAAATGCATTATGAGAAAAAGGTAACTTACCTAAAATTGCATACAGATACACAGAGCTCGAGCTAAATCTGAGTACAATAAACAAGTTATTGCCAAATTCTGGACCCAAATGCAAATTCAAAGTATAGGAATGGCTGAATAGTAGCTCTAAGCAAAAGTATACAAAGAATAGAAATAAAAAATAAAAAAATTGTAAATATACTACCATTACCTTAGAGACACTAAAATTGTATATGATTTAAAAAATAATATATATGTATATATATATATATGTGTGTGTGTGTGTGTATGTATGCATGTTTATCTAATTAAAATTATTTATCAAATGTTTTTGTCCTATGTAATTAATATTTTTTGAAGAAAATCCAACCGAAAAAGGAAAGAAAACTTGTTGTTCTTTTTAAAAAGTGATACTAATTAACAAAATATTTATTCCAAAATCTTCATTAAGAATGTTATAAAAATTAATTATACTTTTGTTGTCAAACGTGGATTAAACAGACACATTTAGGTAATCACACATATACGAGTACTTAAGAATAATTCAGAGTCCTTTAAGGGACTTCAAAACTACACGTGAATAAATCTCTTTACCTGTTATGGCCAGTGAACATCATTTAATTGCCTTTCCTATGTTTAGAATATTTCCTACAACGTTATGTTTTAATGCGTCAGACATCCCCCTTTGAGCTTCTTTTCCATGCGAAGACTTAATCTCTGCAAACAGACAGCCGTTGTCTTTTAAAAGCTGTTTGAATAGGTTCCTTCCGACAGCGAAAGAGGACTTGGATACAGCAGGGAAGTGGAATATTATTCACTTGTCTTTTCTATAGAACAATGGAATTGAACAGTTACAGAAAACGGAAATAAGAGTTTTCAAGTATTAATGCATCGTAAAATACGTAAAAGGATTTTAATTGCAAAAATATTTTAAAATCGGAACAAATTGATTGAAAATAATACATACGAGAGTACTACTTATAAATAATGTAATTGTTTTATAAATTAATAATAATTCATGAAGTTTTGTGAGAGATTTTAATAAGTATATGTGTAGAATTATTTTAAATAGTTAGTATAGTTAAAACTATTATGTGTAATAAATTTTAGTATTCACGGAGTAAAAATTTATGGAGACGCATGTGTATCAGGTACCATATATTTCAGCGTATAACACGCACTTTCAACAATGAAACACCTCAAAATTTAGTGCCCCCCCCTCTTTTCTTGTGCTTTAGGGTTGTAATTTTAAAAAGTATACCATTGTTTAAAAGTCTAAGATAATACATTGTAACGGACCTATCATTTTCCTCAGAATCCTCTTGGGGAAAGTATTTCTTTAAATATTATTTAATTGAAAACTTCCTACCGAAGAAGAAGACGTGGTCAATGTAAATTACATCATGTATTTAAGTATTAGCCTTCTGGTTCGAGCAGGAGAGAGAGAGGTTAGAAGCTAAATGATAGCGTGAAGTTTAACTTAAGATAGCGTAAAGCTAGACGAGAGCACTTCGTAGATTATTTGATTAATATTAAGATGGACAATTAGTTGCTAAATTGGATTTGGTCCGTTTGGATTAGATTACTTTCGAAATTATCTTCAAATATAAATAGGTGTATTGCCAGGAAGTGCTAAGTGTAGGTGTGATCCGATTTATTATTATGTCTTCAATTATCTCGTCTACTTCGTAAATGCTCCCATATTTATCAGTTGGTGCATTTCTTAACTTAGATTGCTGAATTTGTGTTGTTGGTTGTGAGAATAGTAAATCAATTGTGTTGTTTTGACTATATCTAGATTATGATTGTGGTGTTTTGACTATATCTAGATGATGATTGTGGTGTTTTGACTATATCTAGATGATGATTGTGTTGTTTTGACTATGATTATGATTGGATAACCCATCCATTACAACATCTCTCTCTCTCTCTCTCAAATAAATTATCTTAAGAGATAAGAGTCTTTCACATCTACATTTAACTTTTTTAAAAGAAAGCTGCAGGTTATATGGCAAATATACCTAAAAATTTAAAAATGCATTTTGAAATTATAGGTGTGTGTATTAGGCCGAACTACACTATAATTTTTTTTAATAAACAGATGCAAAATCTCATCTCGCAGATGAATACATCATTAAACTAAACTTAGCTCATCAGTCCATTATAGTCAAGACCTGTGCCTTTCTCAGATTTCGTAACCTTAGGCACTGAGGTGGATGTGCAGATCCCCCGGGCATATGGCCAGCCTGACGCAAAACCCCCATGTGATTCGTTCCCAAGCCCAAGCTAGGTACTCATGTATCGACCCACTGAAGGGATGAAAGGCTGAGTCCATGTTGCCCAGCATGGGATTTGAACCCCGGACCTGTAGAGTAAAAGATCGATATACTACCACATAGCTACTGCGCGTACAAGAATAAATCATCACAAATCTTTAAAAAAAGACATGATGTCTAAGTTATTTTAGTTTGTGATGTTGCGCAAATTTTATTTAATGTTAAATGGAACTTGAAAAAAGTTTAAGTTACTTAATAGCAATATTTATTTATTAAAAAAGTTTAACTGTCCACAAAAGAAAAATCAAATCATTAATTGAATGACTAACATGCCTTCCTCAAAGGTAAAGTTCGAAATCAAATTTTAAGCAAAAAGTCCGTCAATCAATTTCGCCAAATTAACAAACTTTATTAAAATTAAACGCAAAGAGAAATTCTAAATTTTAAAAACTGAGAGTTAACAAACATTGTTTTGCTGCTACATTTTCAATCTATTCTGACCTTTAACATTTGATTCACCGTTTAGTCGGATGTTTCACACGCTGAAATAATTACAGGTCCAAAGCCTCTAGGATTAACGCTAATCGAATACACTCTCCCCCTCAAACAGGTAACAGAGTCAAGTTGTTTTGCAGATGACGCAAGGCTTGAAGTACTTGCTGGCTGTACACAACATCCTATTATTGATGAGGCAATATTTATGTAGGAGTCTTAGATCGCGTATGGGTTACAATATACAACTACGAATAGCACATTGTTGGTATTAATAATATTACTTTTTTGTAATATAAATATTGCAGTCTAGCGATTGTGGAATTATACTTTGAGTTTGGTCCTAGTAATTACTGTTTACACATATAAGCTATGGTGAACTTATTAATATCTTAATTCAGTGAAAATGGTTTAACGTAAAACTGAACAGTTAGAAATATTTTTTTGTGTTAAATGAGATTACCAAAATAAAGCATTTTCTTTAATTAGACTACATTAATTTTATTTTAGACTACATTTTATTCACATAGTATGCATGTATTTAATAAAAATGCAATTAATGAAATGCATGCATTTAATGCATGCATGTTTGTATTTAATTAAACAAAAGCATTTACAATGAAATTTAGTACTCAATTTTCAGTTATAGAGTCGCTAGAAAATAAATTGATATTTTTCTTTGAATTGACTTTTTAACTTCAGATTTTTCGATATCATCTGTTTTGTTATTCATTTCAACTTTGGAATGTGCGTCTAAATAACTGCACATACGTTTTATGATGTTTCTTATTTCGAATAACATGGTACAGAGAGGGGCTGCGTTATTCCTTTTATTTTCGCCATCGGAATCTGCATCAATGATATATTTTTTGAGCTTTGAACAAACTCCAGAATGTCTTTATCTGAGATTATTGAGACTGTGAATGCACTTTCAATAACACAGAACTTTTCTCAAGCACCCCTCTTAAATCTGTTTTCCATATGTTGTTCATTACCAGAAGAGAAATCCTTTCAAGATAAAGGATTTCCGTTTTGCGTTAAGAGATAAAATGCATGAAAATACATAGTATTTTGCTGGGACCATTGCATTATTTCGTATTAAACTTTATTTCATCTTACGCGTTTTCGAGTTAAAAATACTTCACTGTGTGTATACGCATATATATATATAACTTAAGGAAACTTTCTGTGTCAATAAAATTTGATTTTTAATGTGTTTACCAATTAAGAATAAATTGATGCTAGCAATTATATTTAAAAGTAAGAGAATAATTATATTAAACATTTAAATTAGAAATAACAAATTCAGTTATTTTGTTTAAATTGAACTCTTGCAAAAGTTCTTAGATGTAAATTTTTGGAATAGTTCATTTCTTGCATCTATACATATATATTTGTATATACACTGATGTTCAAAATTAAGAGAATTTGCAAATTTTGTCAAATATCAAGATAAAAATTGAACGAAATTTAAAAGTACTGCCTCGAAATGAATATCTAAATATTGTACGTCAAATACTTAAGCTTATATGTGTGTGGGGCAGGAGCTAGTAGAGGAACAGGATATGCAAGTGCGCGCGCACCAAAATCTGTATTTCATTCTCCAGCACACCTCGCAGAATTTATTGGTATTTTTTTGCAGCAAAAAAACCTGAAACAGTAAAAATGAATAACCATCAATGTTAAGATAGTAGAATGAGGAGGTGAATTTTGTGGGTAGGCTAAATGCAGGCCAGTTTCAAATCGAAATTTGTAGATAATTTAATTTAAGCCCAGCGTCATGTTTAACTTAGGGAAACATGTTCAGGATACCGGATCCATCGTGAAAAATCCGCCTGGACAAGATCATCCTAGATCTACGATGACCAGAGAAGATCGCCATTTCTCCATTTTAGCCAGAAATAACAGAGATGCTACAACTTTTACATTTTCTCTTGAGCTTTATATAGCTCAAGAACCGAAGTTTAAAGGGTGACTGATTCCAGAACACTTCGTGAGAGAAGGCTGATTGTAAGGAGACCTGTTGTTTGCGTCACTACAAATTCTGCGAACTGGAGAGTCCATTTAAAAGGGCGCAGATATCAGAGAGATTGGGTCATGGATCAATAGGCGATCGTTTTATTCACTGATTATTCCCGGTTTAGCTTAATCAGTGATTCTCGCCGTAATTTCACATGGAGAGAAGCAGTGACCATTTACCTACCCTCCAAAGTCCGAAAAATTCCCCTTTAAGGCAGAGGGGGTTTAATGGTCGGGGAAGGTATCACATTAGAGGGCAGCACAGACCTCCATGTTTTTGAAAGGGTCACTGATTCTGCAGTTAAATATAGGAATCAAGTCTTGGAGCCCTATGTTTGCTTTTCAGGGACGGAGTTGGCACTAATTTCATTTAAATGGATGATAACATTAGGTTGCATAGACTCATTGGGTCCAGTAAATTCTGAAAAGTGAGGATATTTGTCGAATAAATTGCCCAGTCAGATCTCCAGACCTCAACCCTATAGAGGAGTGGTCTTCAAATTTTTTCAACTTGGAACCTCTAGAGCTTGAAGCTGCTTTCATGGAACCCATATAACTAGAAAATGTTTTCATGGAACCCCATTCCATACACATACTTCTAAGAATACATTTAAAGTAGATCAGCATGTTATAGACAATTCCTGTAAAGACAATTAAAAAAAGCATTGCATTTATTATTAAAAAATTATAATCTATTTTTTAATATAATTTACTCTTTAATAATATTTCTGCGTGATTCAAGTGTCACCTACCCATGTATTATATTTAATAACTGAGAAATATGCTAGTACTTTTTACACGTATTGCCGAGGTTTATGTCCATTGAGATTAAATGCAATCGCATGACATGTATTCCGAGTTTAATTTGTTTTTGCAGCCACTTACATTGAGAAATATATCTCACTTAAACACAATGTTCTGAACGGCATTAAAATTTTTATAGCTGTGTGAGAAATCCTATGTATTTTGCATGAGAGAATTTGCAATTTAAAATTCAGAAGCTGTTTTTGCTTAAATTTAGATTTCAACATTAATTCCGCTGATATGTTGTTCCCTTTCCTTCATTATAGGTGTTTTTCCCTCCCAAATGTAAAAATGTGCCTTTTCCATTAGAAAACTATTTAGTTTTTCAATACAATATGCTTACTAATGAGTATAAAGTTATATCGTGGAACCCGAGATAGTAAACAATAGAATATTCCCAATCTAGTAGAAAGTACATATATAAAGATAAAATATTTTAATAATCTTTCATTATGTTATAATAAAAGTTTTTAAAGTGTTGCAAAATAAAGTTATTAGACACAAATACAGTTTTCAGTTTTAATGAATAGGATGAGCTTTAGACACTTGTAGCTACATAAACTTCATAGAGAACGTGAATTCATTTTGCATACATATTCATTTCTTCTCGATTTTTTTATTGTGACTCGTTGAACCCCTGTGTATGCCTTATAGAACCCCATGGTTCCGTGGAACGCAGTTTGAAGACCACTGTTTTAGAGCATGCATGGAAAGCTCTGAAGAGGGCAATTGCCACTTGCATCCTCCTCAGAGTACAACCCAAGGCCTTAGAGGAGAGTTGCAGAATGAGTGGGACTCAAAAATTCCCTGATTTCCAATATAGAATTGTGGTATGAGGCCTTATAAACATAAGATTTGACCATACCACACTATTAACCCATTTTATTTGTTCTATTCTGCAACCGTTGTTTTTTACCTTCTGACACCAATGAGAGTTACGCACGATCATGCGTATGTACTATAATTGCTGTGTGAATGTTATATATTTTTATTCATTATATCAGCACTATGTACATACAAAACTTTATTAAATCTGTGCAGGACTTCTAGAAATACTCGATTAAATCTGAGAGCTCTTAATTTTAAACACCAGTTTATCTATATATATATTATAGCAATTGAATATAGGAAATCGTTTTCTTTCCTTGTATTTGTTTTTAAAAAAAAGAGTGTTATTTTACAATATATACAAGAACCGAAATACACAAACCCTGCATGCTACTAATCAAAATGAATATCAAATAAATTTCTTTATTTTACGGTAGTTTTTAATATTTAAAAATGAAACCAACAGAAGAGAAATGTAGATTATTTCGATGTTTAAGAAAGCTATACATATCTAAGATTTATCTCATTTTATGTTTCGAACTAATTTAATGTTATTTCCAAATCAAATGTATATTTTTGGGGGAAAATAATCAATAGATTTTGTTTTTATGGGTTACACATATATAGCATCAATCATTTGTAGGACAAAAGAGTACAATGAAAATGCAAATTTTTATTTCCTTTCGGATTAAAACTCTGTAATTATTAAAAGAAATTGATAATTATGTCTTCTTTAAGGCTTGCTGTTCTTGTGTGGGGGTGTAGATTGGCTTTAGGATTAGGTTACTTGGTAATTTTGTATGGTATTGTGAATCCAGAGCTATATTTAAATATTTTAAAGAAAAATTTGAAATTATCCTCCCAAAATTTGGATACTGGGAGCGACTTTATTTTTAATGAGATAATGAAGCCAAGCGCTCTACTAAAAATATATCCACAGTTGTCTCTATAACTATCACTTGATTCTGAAAACCCCCCTAAATCACCTGATTTAAGGCCAATAGAACATATTTGGTGAGAATTTGAATTTAAAAAAAAAAGAAAACATGAGATATATAAAAACAAAACGTAAAGTAAAAAAAATCATCACAAAAGAATAGAGGGATATCGAGATAGAAATTCCAAAAAAAGTAAAGAAATCAATACCAAGAGCTTTTAAAGTTGTTGTGGTCGCTAAAAAAATCCTACTAAGTACTAAGAAAGAAACATAATATTTAAAGCTACATTGAAATTTTTTCTAAGTGTACAAAGACTTTTGTCGCATAATTGTTTAGTATTCTTTTGATCATTATTTTTTAAACAATAGTTATACTATGTTTTAAAAGATAATTATGTTATTCGAATAAGAACAAATTGTAGATTTTATTAAAAAAATTGCAATTCTGATGTATAAATTTTTACTAGGTGAAAATATTCTATTTTATTAAAAATAGTAAGTGTACGAAGTTCGTACGTTTTTGACGCTTCCTATATATCTAATGCTGCCCTTTTTTAATGTACCGTATAAACTCGAATCTAAGCCACCATAGATTCTAAACCCCGCACCCAGATTCTCTATGTTTCATCAATATCCTATACTTATTTTTCTTTAAAAAAATTAGGAGAAATAAAAAGAAATTAATAATTAATTAATTATACAGTATTAACAACTTTCAGATACATAAATGAATCTATAATCACTCTAAACTTCAGTATGATGTTCCGAAAGTGATTCGTCACTCTTGTTGTCCCAGCTGACTTCGGTACCAGTGCGGTGTTGTCAATGTTGCCAATGTTTAGAATAGACTGAATACTGGAGATGAACTGCGAAATGTGATAAGTATCGATGCAAGTTCCCAGAATACACGGTTATAAATATATATATATATAATATATATATATATAATATATATATATATATATATATATATATATATATATATTGAAAGGGGTGGAAACTAAATTTCATCAATCCCATTTTGCCCTCGTTTGTAAACCGCACCCCATTTTCAGAAGCATTAAAACTGGAAAAAAATTGCAGTTTAGATTCGAGTAAATACGGTATCTGTGAAATACTCCCCTTGCGTCGCATTTAAATTTAAATTTATTACTTAAAGTATAAAAGTAGTTTAGAATTAAAATAAATCTACATCAGATGCCGAATCACTTTCGAAAGATTTATTAGAAAACTTTTATAAGCTTTAATTGATTTTTCAGAAGTACAGTTCATTTATTTTTCTTCATCCGTTTAAAAAAATAATAGCTATATTTGTTAATGGTACAGAATAATTTCCTGAATTTCATCGTATTTCTGCGTTTCAATTATTTATAATGAAAAACATTTACTTCATTGAGTAAGAGTTAACTAATACTCAGTTTTTTTCCTATAAATTTCTTTTTGAAGAGAGTATAAAAAGACTGCTACACTAAACACTTTTACTTGGAATTATTTATCTAATTTTAACGTACAAGTCTTTCCATTTCAAACTGATAAATTAGAATGAAGTGTAAAAATAATACGGAAGATAGAAAATAACATTTCAAAGGATTAAAATACAACTCAGGATGATGGTAACGTTGTATTTCTTTCTATTTTTGAAAAAATACCGCAAAGTAAATTATTTGTCTTATATTTAACTTAAGTAAATGTTTTCTAAGACAATATCAAAACAAAGAATTTTAATGGAAGAATTTAACTGATTTAATAATAATAGTTCTATTAGTAGATTACTTTATGTGTAAAAATTAAAATAGTTGCCAAATTTGGCGATATATTTCCTACATTTTACAAATTTTGTGGCGCTCTTTTTTTTAATCCACCAAATGATTTTTGAAACATACTTTTATTAAATCTGATAAACAGATTTTTTTTTTGAATTTTAAAACCAAAAGTGGAATTTCTATTCATTATTTCTATTTTTTTCATCTTTAAACGTTTGGTTTTGGAACATTTCAGTTGTGCAAAAATTGATAATTTAAATTTTTGACATTTCAAAACTTCGTGTTTGGTATAAAATGTTTGCTTCATTATATAAACAAGTATCTAGATAAATTTATCTGTATAAATTAGTCAACCGATAGCGAATGATTAAGAGTCTCAGGGGTGTTAACTTTCTCTACAGGGCTGAAAATATAAACAATATTCAAATACATATAACTCTTTGAAATTAAAATTAAATCATTCGAATCTTTTAGACATTTTTTATAAAGGAATGGGGCTTCAGAAAAGTGTAAAATGTTTAAAATATAATGATAATTTTAAAAATTATAAGGATATGGAAATAAGAAATATTTCTATAAGAAATATTTGTTAAGTTTTACGTTGCGCATGCTATTTTCTAAAGCAGTAGCTTTAATTACTAGCAATAAGTTGATTTTTAAAGTTAAAGTCCTTATTACACCGTAGTATTTTTAAATAAATAAAATAATAAATTATATTTTTAAAAGTAAAAAAAAAATATATTTTCAAATTTAAAAAAAAAATTCAATATTTTTCAAATTTTTTGAAATACAAAAGATATTTTATTCTTAAATTACTAGGGTTTAAAGAATATGATACATTTTATAATTCTGTGAAGTTTTATACATCAAAGCCTACTATTTTAGTAAATAGCGTAGGCAACGCAAAATTTACTTAATATTTATTGCAAAATTATTTCTTATTTGCATATGCTTATAACTTTTTAAATTATGACAATATTTCAAACATTTTGTACTTTTTTGAAGCCATAATCTTTTGTAAATATTGCGTAAAAGATTCGAATTATTTAATTTAAATTTAAAGATGTATACCTGTTTGAAAATTGTTTATATTTTCACCTCTGAGAAAAATTAACACCCATGAGAGACACCTTAAAAATTATATATCCTATTTTTAAACTCTAAAAATCTTATTCTAAAGCTAAAAATCATACTGAGTAATCAAGAAACAATTAATAAAATTAAGTCACAATTTTAATTCTATGGAATCTTGAAAACACATACTTGTTGGATGTATAATTTACTTCATTAATTATTCTACTACTGAACCAGAAACACCAAAAACACACACACAAAGGTAAGTTTCATTACCTTTAACCTTTTGTGTCAAAATTAGATCTCTTGTCCTTTCTAAAACATTTGGTATCCTCATCTCATCCACCTCTAATAGATGATTCATTTTACAGTTGAGTTAGCTTCTAAGCAAATCTAATTAATCTGTTAGCTACTGTGAATATAGTAATTGTATTACGGGGATTCGAGGTCAGTTTACCCCGTGCAAAAGAATGCAGAAAAAAATTTGCACAATAGTAGTGACGTCAATTCCTCTCTCACTCTTCGTCTCTGGATTGTTGCTCTTATTTTTTCCACATAATTCACGGTCACCCTCTCGTGTCAAAAGAACGAGTGCAATTTCGTTGCAAGCTAAGTTGAATTAAACATCTTTTTTACCCATTGTGATAAGACAAGTGTACAATGACCTATTTTATTGGTAAAATATGTGACAAGCTTCAAAAAATGCATGCATTTGTATTTCTTATTTACATTCGATTTCGTGGATGAAACACATATTTCATATATTTATGATATTCAATATATTCCGGTTTATCTCTATTTTTTTTTCGAGAACTTGTGATACCTTTGAAAAGAAAAGTTTTTGCAAAATTCTATCAGTTTCATCGGATATTTAGAATTAAGTGTCTGAATATTCAACATCAACATCTGTTAATTGTACAGATAAAATGACGTGTAGAGAATTTCTCAAGGATACATTTTCGTATACATTTCTATGTTATAGTATACAAATTCCTCAATTTTCTGTTTTTCTCGGTGCAATTATATATTTCATTTACATTTAACTATTGAATATAGTTTCAGTCTTGTAAATATTTTATTTTTTCCCTATTTGTTTTCCTAAAATAACTTTCTCCTGGATAAGAATACGTGGTTACAAAAATATGCTCTATTTTTTTAATAATATTTGTATCGCTTTAAAATTAAAAATATAAAAAATGTCAAAGACAAGCTTATTCTTGAACAAAACGGTTTTTTTTGCAAAAGGAAAAGAATATTTATGTACAATATTGCTAAAATTACTTTTCATTAAATGTTGTTTAAAATTATTATAAAATTATTCTTTTTAGGTATTAATCAATAAATTTTCCTAAGTTTTATGTTTTTGGCATTTCGATACATTTTACTATGTTAATAATTCTCATGAATTTAATTTTGATGCAGCGAAATAAAAAATATCTCGTGTAATTAAATATACTCCGTTTTCTACAAATTTATAGGTTTCAGCTCTAATTTCTGATGCTTTAACTACTTCTTTATATATACAGGTCCTATTTTTACATGCTAAAATATTTATTCATATAATTTTTATATCGTTAAAAGTTTTTCAAACAATATTAATTTTACTCTACATAAATCGTATATTTTTTTTTTCTTACAAAAGAAGTAGTCAAGAATAATTTAATTGCAATTTCTGTTCGGTGTTCCTATGAAATTTAACTTTTTTTAGCTTTAGTTGCAATAGATAAATGGTGTATCTTATATATAAAATTCTCGTATCACAGTGATTGTAACAAAAATCCTCCGAAACGCGTTGACCGATTCTTATGAAATATTGTGCGTATATTCAGCAGGTCTGAGAATAGGATGTAACTGTTTTTCGTTCAGATATTTCATAGGTTCCTAACCTTTTTTGAACTAGAGCCCCCTTTTCTAGAGAATATTTCGATACCGCCCCCCCCCCTCCCAGTCCAGAAAAATAAGAGCGTACATAATGCGTGGTGAAAACACGAATTAAATTTTTTTTTAAATTAGAAATTCACGTAAAATTAAATTATTAAAAACTTTTTTATCCTTCAAATTGTAATTTTTTAATTTTTCGATTCACCAGTGCGAAGAACGGGTACACCAGGTAGTTACTATTTAACAATATTAGTTTGTTCTTTTTAAAGAAAATTTTGGTTTTAACAATAAATATAAATCTTGCCTAGATAGAAAAATTTTTTCTTCTATTATAAAGGATTATTTATCCGAAATTTAAGATGAAATCAAATTTCAATTTCATTGCCGATGATTTAATTACTTCCTTATTTTTTCATTTACAATTTAAATAATTATTTATACTAGTTTTTTATTGTTTATTCCATGGATTCTTAATGAAGTACAATTTCTGTATCGCATGTTCTCTCTACTAGTTTTCATAATTATTATTTCTGTTTTAAAAACAGGTAAATCAAATTTTTTTTTAATGAATAACTTGACATTTTCACTAATATTTCTTCTAAAAATCCTCCATATTTATAAAAAATACTAGAAGAATGTTTTTCCTTTTTAATAAGGCCATACAAATGTAATTGCTGTTGCTCTTTTTGCCGCCTGATCGGCATTTTCAGATCGAGGCAAACGAAATTCATCATGGAAAAGAGCTAGATTGTACGCTTGTCATTAGCCGTAGTTTTGAACATCATACAGATAACAGTTGGCTCGTTTTCACCCCAATATTGAGGGAGAACATTCTGGGGTCAGTCAGGGCCCTTCCGCCTCTCCGACAGCTATTTAGTGTACCCTCGTGCCGCGAAGGTACTATACATTTACAAATATCTATACCATCTCCAGGAATCGAACCCAGGACCCAGAAACAGCAGTCATCGTTGCTACTCACTATAACAGATGTGCGGTTAAAAATTTTCATAAAAGCATTACACATCAAGAATTTTTGTAAAATTTTGACTTTTAATTTGCGAAATGAGTTTTACATCACAATCACCAGTAATACTCATTTCTGAAACCCATTACTATTCACCTTCACTCAGATACACACACATATACATTTTACCCCTTTAAGATGTCTGCATGAGACAAGTAATTTCGGGACATAAAAGCCTTCTCAGAATCATCCGTTTTCTAATGACATAAATTATGAGCTTTCAATGAAACGGTCTGTCGTCTGGAGTGAAGTTTTGCCATTTATCTCTTCATTAGTATGCTAATTAGAGAACAGATTTCGCTTTAAATTGGACCTCTGAATTTGAATGACGACTTCTTTTTAAGGGGAAGTAAATGAGCCCGATTTTTGATGTAGTTGAAATGTTTTTATCTGTGGAATTATAATTAGATGCTTTGAAAATCTGAAAAGGTTTGTTTTTGAGCTGATGTTTATTCGTTACTTTATTGTTGAGTAGTATTTGAAATCTTAAATGCATTTTAAAACCTCGCTAAATGTTTTCCGTCTGTACCAACAAGGTAGGTGCAATCAATCGGACGTTCGCAAATAAAAAAGTATGGTTGTAAAATACTGTATTGTTATGTAGTATCTAGAGTCTTAAATAGAAGTTAAAACATCGTGAGCGATTTTCATCTGTACTAACAAGTTGGGTGCAACCGGGCGTTCGCAATCTAAAAAAGTATTGTTGTAAAATATTGTATTGTTATGTAGTATCTGAAATCTTAGATTGAAGATAAAACATCGCTAAGCGATTTCCATATGTACTAACAAGCTATATATAAGTAAAACCAGGCTTTCGCAAACAGAAGAGGATCATAAAAATATTAAATTAGAAGGATACACGCTTTAATCAGATTTTTTTAATTTTACATAGATTTGGCATCCAGCGTAATTTATAAAGAAATAATCACATTTTGTTTACAAAAGTTCAAAATTCAAATAAAACAGCGCAGAAATTTGGAGGAAAATTTTTCAAATGGGTTTTAATAAGAAATGTGTCTTTTGCTACAAAAAACTGCAAGTAAAAGTCGGCTCCGGTGGCTCAGATATACCATGCCTGCTTTGTAAATTCACGGTTGGGAGCTCGATTCCGGCTGGAGTAAATTGATTTTCTGGATACGAAAATCGTAGACATGCATGACATGTAAAACAGATACCTTGTGTATTAATTTCGCTCTGGTACTCTTAGCGCAAAATTAAATAGCCACAGTATTTAGCAACCAACTAGAGCTTGACTTAAAAAATTGATTCAAGCGTCGGAATTTGGTAACAAGGCTACCACTAGTTGGTGCCACATTGAAATGGCTCTCATGTTTGAGGACTCCCCGCGTCTGAAAAGACTAAGTTGTTAAAATGTAGCTCCATTGGAAAAATATGTAAGTAATCCAGCGTTTCTCAAACTTTGGAGAGCGCCCCCTAGAAGGGCGTGATAACTTTACTAGGGAGGCGCGAGCATATTGAAAAGTCGAAAACAAATATAAGTTAAGGAAATTATTAATTTATGTAAAGTAAACAAACACAAAATACATTATGGCATAATAACAAATAAAATACCCATTAATACTGATATAATACACTTATAAATGTATCGGTACTGCACAATGTATTTTATAATTAATTTAAAATTACTAAGCTAAGCACAAGTTTAAAAATTGTCAGTGACCCCTGGGCTTTTAATATAAAAATGATATCCAAAATTAATATTTATCTTGATAATTTGTACGGTTTATAATAAATCCCTTAAGTGCCGCTTAAAAGTTATGCGAAACGTTCTCCAATATATGCCATCGTTAACCACATAGGCACGCGTATGTGATGTATGGGGGGAGGGATAAATAAGCAAATATTATGAAATAAGTAAATCCTTCACAAACATTGTCACCTTTTATTGCATTCCAAAGCCTTCGGAATAATGTTAGGGATAGCAGTGCACAGAAAAGATTGTATTTCGAAAAGATGTATATATACGTCCGGGGATATGATCGTTGGGGTTAGCGAGACGTTTATATACGTCAGTGGCAAGTGAGAGGTTGAAGTTGTGTTGTAACTTAAGCTTCACAAAGTATAGTATTATTGAATTAAATACATTACTATTCTATGGAAGGGGGGGCGATGAAAATTATGACTGAATATTGGGTCACTAATATTCAGAGTTTGAAAAGCACTGAAATAATCTATTTTCATACAGTCAATCAATTTATCAGACAGTGGAATGTATGGAAAGAACTATTTCTAGCTTCTTTAACGACAACGCAGAAAAAGAGATAATGAAGATAATTATGCACCAAGGTACGACCGAAAATGTTATTCAAGCTGTCATTCCTTTTTCTCCAAATATCTATCCTGAAGATATTTGTCAACGCGACCCTATTTTGGTAAGATTTTGAATTCTCGACCTTTAGAATTAATTCGTCCTTAATGGACTAGTATGTGCTATATACGGTGGAAATATATCTGCCCGTATTAAATGGGAGTCACAGTTTCCGCGTATAGCGATGAAGGTCAGTGTGACAGCTCACAAAATGACAGTCCAAGTCATTATCTCAGCTCTTTATAACTGTATCTTTCAACATCATATAGATAGTAGCTGGTGCCTTGCTCATTTTAAATCAGTCCGTGACTTGATTAACTCTCCAACTCCTGATTCACAATCTCCTGATAACTCGTCTATGAAGAATACCGAGGCGAAAGGCTGTCGGCTTAAAGTAAAACATTAAATTTTTCATAGTTAAGAAGCACTTCTATATCACCGATTAAAAGATGCACGCACAGGCTAAGTGTTTATTATAAAGATTCGAGCACACTGTAAAAGCATATACACCTATATCTTTAGCGCGATAATGATTCTGAATCAGCTGAAACAAAGTGCATCTTCTCAAAAATTTATAAAATGATATTTCGAAGGATTTGTAAACTATGACTCTTTTTGATAAACTGATCCAGCCATTTAAACGAAATCATTAACCGACATATTTTACATGTGTGTAGAAATATTTCATTAGCTACAATTGGACATCAATGAACATAAATTCCCCACAAATTACAAATATGGGATAGTCTCATTTTTTCCCTATATGTTGTATAAAGGACCACAATTATTTCTTAAAAAATTAATAATAGAGGGCAAAAATGTCTCGCAAGGTTTTATTGCGATTACTCACGACCACTTTGTATAAACCATGCTCTACTTTCAATTTTTTAAACATAGTGTCAGAAAACTGAATAACCATAACCTTTGAAGGTCAGGTGTATCTGTTATTCTTATCATTTATTAGCGTGTTTTTCACGTAGTGGAACAAAAGCGCTATTAGGACGCAAATTTCGTCTTCATCTTCGTTCCATATTTTGCCGTACCTTTTTCTCAGCCAATAAGCAACCAATTGACCTCGGGTTTTCGGCATTTGGTCGCATTTGTGCCCTAGACGAGCCGAATCATATTTAAATTTAATAATTTTTAATTTTAAAAAAAAAATTTTTTTAGTACAGTACTACTTTCTGTTAGTAAAAAGTTCATTAGTTGCATTATTGTAAAATACAACATTTGAAAAACGCGCTAAAATTACTAGGCCATGCCAATGATTGATATCTTGTTTCAGATACGTATTAGCGATTCGTGCAATCAGTACAATTGGATTCTTATTTCAAAGCAGAGAATTTTAGTAGCTCCTTTGACAAAAAGTTTATAACTATTAAAAGCAATTTGTAGAAAAACTTTTAAGGATAAAAGAAGCAACTTAGAAGGATAGGCATTACGAAAGCAACAAAAATCTATTTTAACATTTCGGGGAAAATGAATTAAATTCATTTCCGATGCATTTGAGAGATCTCCAAATGTCCATTAGATAGTGTGTTTCTACTTACTCTCTGCTATGTGCAGATGGGTCGAAAGATGTCCAAATAACCATCTTATCGCTGTCCGAAATAAAATGTAATTTATTTTTTAAGATAGTAAGGTGAATAAAGTATGAAAACACGTTGAAAGGAACAAATTTTTTTTATAATCAGAATATTGGAATTAGTCAGTTTGGCAAACGTTGTGGTCTGTTACTAATCATATATGTTAAAATATGCTAAAATAAATTTACACCAAAATGATTGTAGATACCACTACATTACAAATGCTTTTAATATATGCGTTATGAGCCATTAATCGTGATATTTTAGTTCTGATATTTGATTGATTAACCATAGTGAAAATTTACTGTTAAATGTCTATTAAATGCATAATAGTGTGTCGAAATATATTATGCAGATTTAAAAAGGGTTACTTTTATATATAGTAGCTTGATGCACTCAGAAGCCAGTCAATATTTTTAAAAACCTAGTGAAATATTATGAAGTTACTTACAAGATACAATTTGCGCAATGGTTTGCATTATTGAAACATAATGTTATATATGATACCGTTAAAGTGTGAAATCCGTTTTTTCATTGACTGAATAGATATTTCGTGAAATAACTAGATAAGTCAGTTAAGTTACATAATATTATTGAATTGTATGATTTTACTATGTAATCTGTAAAATAGCGATTACCTGATCGTTAAAGTACGGAACACGGCATTTAAAAGTTCTTTGAAATGATTCTAGTTATTTTAAGTCAATTTTAAACCGCTTATAGCAGCTTTACAACGGTGTATGTGTGGCCATCATTCCGTTAGTTTTGAACGTAGTATTTAGACAGTGCAATTATGTTAGCGTTTTATTTTTGAAATTATAAACAAATATTGTTGCAACCTGTTTTCAAGAAATGAATTCTGCAGTAATGGAGCATTAAACTGTGAATAAGAAGATTCAATGCAAGAGAGATTTGCATGTTTATTAAATAATCATAGGAAAATGGAAAACAGTGCTGCACTAACACGTGAAAAATTATTAATTTTGGTACCAGAAGTAAAATGTGCTAAAACAGAATAGAAAAAAGTACCAAAGTACCACAAGACCGTTGATTACTCCAGTATTATGATATCCTGGAAATTTAAGGAGTAGAAAAGTCAATGGTGCCAGTAACAGATGAGAAAAATATTTTTCCCTCTTTTCTGTTTAACTTAATGTTAGCAATATGAACAATAATAAATTTATCATCTGCTTTTCCTTATTATCTTGCAAATAATCATCCGCAAAAGAGATATAACGTATTTTCCGAGAGGATTTAGCTATTTATGATCAATTAATTTATAAAATAACTTTTGAACTGTTTATTTTTCTTTTTAACGCTCTATCATTAGTTATTCAATAGAATAACTAGTTATTTCATTGAATAACTAGGTAAAGTGTAACATTTTTCATCTATTATGTACTTTAACTGACTTTCTAATTATTTCGTGAAATATCTCAATTATACACTTTAACGGTAACATATACCAACATTTTAGAGAACATTAACTAATCTCACAAACCGATTAGTCTCTTTGATAACATCATATAAATTTAATACCAATGCTGAATAATCAACAAAACCTTATTTCCTTGTGAAGCACTAGGACTTATTATTTCCTATGAACCACAATGGAATTCACAACAATTCACTAATTCCTGGACACATTAAAGTCTAGGCATTCATTTCCCCTAACGACACGAATTATGAGCTGTTAATGAAACGGCCGCCACCCACGGCGGAATTTCACATCCATCTCTTTATTAGTATGCTAATATGCTAATTATGAGAACAAGATTTCAATTCTAATCTTTCGCTTAAGGGAATAGATGGAATATGTTGCAGTTTTTAATAATAGAAAAAATAAAACCAGTTTCCTTTGGGATAATCTTACCAGCAATTTCATAATTACTGCCGTGGGTACTTTGTTAACAGTCTGCTGCAAGAAAAAATTTTCTTTACTGCAAAGGATATCGTTGAACTAATCGAGTTACATAAAGAGTACAAAAAGTTTACAAGAAATTATAAGTATATGGACAATATAATTTGCGTGTAGATCAGGGGTCCTCAACCTATGACACGTGTGCCACATGTGAAATGTGGTACAATTCTCAGTAGAACTTTGCAATATTTAACAAATGTGTCAATTTTTGAGGGGATGGAAATTCATAAATTTATAATGGACCGTAAATGACATGCATTTTCAGAATTATGGACGTGTACGGAACTATGAAAAAATCTTCAGGTAAATTGACAGCTATTTTGTAAATAATTGAATGGCATTGTTGAAAAGATTTAATTGTTAGAAGAGAGAAAATTGCATGTATTCTGCTTTCCACTTTTGGTCCTACAGATCTAAGTAAAAGAAATCTTACCTCATATTTAAAATATTTCGAGTCCGAAAAGAATTTGTTTAACAACTGAATGCTCAGAATCGTGTCAAACTGAAATTCACAAATAAACCCCTGATTTTGCAATCTGAAAGTAGAGTGGTTCAAGCAATAGGTTCACATTAAAATTTTTAATTGTATTTTAATTTAACTGTATTGAAGGGAATTATTTATATTATATGTTGTATATTTCCTATTATAATAAATATGTTTAAAAATACGTAACATAATTACAATTTTAATATTTTTTACTTTTATGGAGAGAAGAAATAGTTATAATTTACGCTGTTTAATTTTATGTTAAGAAATTTTCATAAATCATGCGAAATTAATGCATGACAAGACTATAAATCTATAATATTGACATATATTCTTTAACTCTACATGCATTATCTCGGGAATCGAATTGTTTTAAAAATGTTTTACTGCATAGCACGTTGTATAATATCGGTAGATTCGTCTGGCACACCACAGCGAAAATGTTTCCTAACCCTGGTGTAGACCAACCTCATGAATACAGTTATCTGTCTTCGAACATGTCACGTGGTAATTAATTTTTAAAAGATTCTTAAACATAGCGTCGATCAATTTCATAAAAATTTAAGAGGTTGCCAAATATTGTGATATGCTGCTAATGGTGGTAACCGCTCTCTCGCTTGTTCGAACATAGTAATAATAACGGGACAGCTTCTGGCGACATTTTATGAATTGGCGATTTCTTTTCGTTTGGAGAAACTGGTCGATGGTATTATAGCACATAAATACCGCAAAAAATTACGTTTCAGCTTTCTAGGTCGTCGCATTTTATAAAGTAAACTCATTTTTCGAGAAGGTTTCTTGTCAGAGTTTATCTATTTTTAAAATTATCATCCATATTTTTTTTCAAGTTATGCATATTTAGAAGGTAAGCCATAAGGTATTGAAAAAATCAATAGTAGAAATAATCATTTATTTACAACAAAAAAAGGTCGTTCAATCAGTGGCTTACCTAATAGGTATAATTTTAAATCCTGAAATGGGGGGGATAACTATAGGAGAATGTAGGTAGGTGGATTACATAGTTTAGGTTAAAGTGAGATTAGGGTGTCTCTTGTGTGTAGTTGCCAAAATTAATTATAATAAATAATTTTAAACACATTACGTCAATGACCAATTCACAGTTCCCGAAAGCATAGAAAACAATTTTATCGTGGAATTAAATGTTATGTATTTTATTATTGTTAACAAAACATTGAAATATAAAAATCAATCATAATAATTATCTTAAAAATTGTTTATCAATATTCATCTTGTCATCATAAAATGCAATACTGCACATTAAAAAGTTTTTAAAGGAACAATCGTCAATATATTATTATTGCGCTTATGTTTAATCTTTATCTTTGGCTTTTTCCATTGTAAATATCATCAATCATTTTCATTTATGCTTTGTGACTCCCTTGACAGCTGTGAAATCGTGAAAAGAAAGTCTTATTCCTAATGGGATATTTCGTAATTTATGACAGCTACGCGTGACTAAAAAGCAAAATGACAAAGAAATGTAAATCTGTAGAAATAGAGTAAAGAAATTGTATAGTTACATATAAAATAAAAATACATTGAGTTCTGCTTATTTTCATATTTGTTTTATTTCATAACTAAAAAAAGATATTCTTGTAACTTTTCTTTTCATTTTTACGCAATAAAATGGTATATTGTAAAAACAATGTTTTGTTATTACCTACAAAAGCAGTGAAATACTTTTAACGTTAAAACGCTTAAGAAGAAATATCGAATAACACGAAAAAATGCAACGGTTTAGACAAAATGCTATGTATTTTCATGCATGTTTGTTCTTTTAACACGAAACGAAACTTGCTTAACACAAAAAGACTTTGTTTCTTTGAATGAACAAAATACGGGAAACATCAGAAGCTTAATGAAATGTTTGAGAAGTTTTTGTATTATTGGACTGTTCTACTGTATCATCGGAAGAATTGTTTGCAGTAGATGATTATAATGGCTTTCGTCCCCAATTATATGGCACACAAAAACATTTTGAAGTATTTCCAAAGCTCAAAAAATATTGAGGCAGATTCCTACGACGAAAATGAAATGAATATAGCAGCTCCGGTTCTGACGCCATTCGAAATTAGGAATATCATATAAAGTATAAACACAGTTGCTTAGATGAAGCTAAACGCCCTTTTTTTGTGGCTCTCTTTCTCTTCAATGCAGCAGACAGGAACAAACTATTTTATCTCGTTTCGGAAGTGGCTACCTCCGAAATTTGACTTTTAAACATGGAGACAAAGTTTTTCCCTACTTGTGTTAAGTGTTCTGCCTGCCAGGTATCTCCAGAATATATTTTTGACTGCCCGGGGCATACAAAACAAGATCTATATGAAGACCTTCTAATGGTGGACTTTTTGAGAGTGAGGAGATCATGGACTTTGTCTAACTTGGCTAGACATGGAGGTGAGCAACAACAACACAGTTGCTTAGACAATGTTTGTGCACAAGTGTTGAACTGCTAAACAAGCACTGCGGTTGCGGTACAAATGATATGTTACTCAGTTTCCGGACACGCTTCGTAAAGAAAAAGTACAAAATATGATTCAGAGAATGAAAAGCAATGATAGATGATATCTAAGCATTAACAACTCTTCATCTTTATTTTGACAGTTAATGTGTGGTATTTTATTCTTCCTGCAACACTTCTTATGCAAGTGTGCATCAATATTACTGTATATTATCTTTCTTAATATATTCTTCATATTCTCTTTTTCACAGAAGAACATGAAAAAAATTATCAATTAATTGAATACATAATTGCATATTACATGTTAATATGCTTTGATATTGTTCTTTGCTCTCTTAAGCAGAAAAAAATTATCAGTTCCCTTTCTCATAAATGTTAGCCAATGACGTTTTGAAATGAATGATTCTTCAACATGGCTTCATTATCACATTCATTAATTTCAATAAGAATGTGATAAATCGTTGATTTAATGCTGGCATTTAAGTAACGCTCTTCTAAAAAGGAATGATATTATGTATTTCATATTATACTTATACTGATTCAAGAAGGGAAACACCGAAGAGTTGAGTACAAAAATGATATCCGGATAAATCACGAATGCTTTAATGTAGGGGTCGGCAGACTTTTCCAGAGAACGGTCTACTTCTAAGGTTTTTAAGGTGTTAAGGCCCACCCTTTAGTGTAGGCGTGATCATACTGTATTCTTTTCCTAAGGTATCCGACTACCCTAAAATTGCGAATTTTGCCAAAAATTGACAACTTTTTTTATGACTTTATTCTATAGGCAGTCTTATAAGCTTTGTGTATTATTTTTTACTCACTAGAACAAAAACTACAACAGTACTTTACTTTAAGCAAGATGTTATACTTTAAAACGCTTTTTACTCAAAATGGGGTTTTTTTTTTTGGAAATGCTCAAAAAAAAAAAAATGGGGCCAGCGATTGCTAAAAAAAGTTTTAAAAATAATAAACTGAATTTTTAGTGCATGTTCTGTATAGTAGTAGAAGTATTTTAACTTTCAGATTTATCAATCACTGTTTTATTACAAAATTCACAGTCCCTTATGTGAATATAATCACTGTTTCTTTAAGGAGTTTCTTATAATACCTAAGTGAGTGAATATTAACGTCCCACTGTTCAGCTACACGAGGGCGTTTGGGGACAGTCCGCGTAATTTTGAACCATGGCCAAGTGACGCGGACGACACCAGAGCTGGTACCCCCCTCTCCCAACTACCACACCACACCAACGGGAGGACGTTTGAGCTCTCGACAGATTTTACGTGCATCGCTTCCCCTACACGGCGGGTCTTCAGAGGTACTGGGATTAAACTCATGACATGCTAGCCACGATCCGATGCCTAGACCACTTGGCTATCGCGGCCACATAATAACTAAGATAAAGCGCTCTAGTTTTTGTAAAAATTAAAATATCTCTTATCCTGAAGGTCATTTCAAAAACGAATAACATAGCAACACATCAGAACTGGAATATTGAAAATTTGTTTATAAAAATTTGTTACAGAATGAGTCGCGTTTAGGTTATTTTTTGTAAATTTTTACAAGTTTTTTCCCACTTTAGTAATAATAATTTCTTGTCTTCTTACTTTAAAATGTACTAATGAAATATAAAAACAACAAAAAATCCCCATATTTCCATTTTTTCAAAAAAAAGTTGTCGTAAGTAGTCGGATACCTTTACACTTGTTCTCGGCATTGTGCCCTCTTTTAAAATATGTTAGATTAATATTTTTAGTAGATAAACACAAGTAACACAAAATTATCTAGTTGAATGGTCGAACAGCTATGAGCTACTACTAGACCGTATAATATGGAAGCATTCAATGCTGCGAGCATAGAGCGTACTAGGACCAATGGATCTGAAGCGGAAGTAATAGCCCTCATGGAGCTAAATAGTGCGGCGTTAATATAGCACTATTTCTAACTATTACTCACTAAAAAGGACATATGTACTTACACTTGTTGGCTGCCAAGTTTCACGCTATCGTGGGGCACGGCATCAACAAGAGGACCCAATCCTACAGAAGCTTGTGGTGTGTGAGGATTTCTCACACAATTGCCAATCCCATTTTATCGCGGTTCAAGTTCATCAACATTTATTCTTCCTTTCAGCCAGTGTGTAAAGGAAAATTCATTTCTACGGATGACATCGAAGTAAAGGTGTCGTCTACACATTTATCGAATATTCGTACGCTACTTGCGACACCTTTTTTTTTAAATATGGAGATATGGGGAATTTTTTTTTATGTTTTTAGATTTCTTTAGTACATTTAAAGAAAAATATGCTAAAATTAAGATTAGAAAAGTAACTTATTATTACTAAAATGAGAAAAAATACGGTAAAAATTGACAGAAAATAACATAAACGCGGCCCATTCTGTACCAAAATTTTATGAACAGATTTTCATTTTGTCAATTCTGATAAGTTGCTATATTATTCGTTTTTGAAATGACTTTCAGGATAAGAGGTATTTTTATTTTTGCAAAAACTAGAGCACTTTGTCTAAGTTATTATATGAAATTGCTTAAAAAAACAGGGATTATATTCTCATAAGGAGCTGTAAATTTTGTAATAAAACAATGATTGATAAAACTGAAAGTTAAAACACATCTACTATTATACAGAACATGCACAAAAACGTTCAGTTAATTATTTTCAAAATTTTTTTAGCAATCACTGGGCCAATTTGAATATTTAAAAAAATAACATTTCGAGTGAAACGCGTTTTAAAGTATGGCATCTTGCTTAAAGTAATTGCAACAGCTTTTGCTAAAACACTTGTAGTGTTTGTTCTAGTGAACGGAAAATAATAAACTTAATATTTTCGTAAAGCTAATAAGATGGCCAATAAAATAAAATCATGAAAAAAATTGTCATGTTTTGGCAACATTCACAATTTTAGGGTTCTCGGATACCATAAGTAAATAGAATCGCATCGATTGTGTAAAGCCGATTTTCCAGTCTAGCTGACGTCGATGTTCATTAAATATGCTTCTTTTAGAATGCGCGTCATAGATCTTAGTGAAGAGTGTCCTCCAAAATATCTTAACGGTCCACCGGTCGATCGCGATTGACTTAACGTTAATCCCTGTTTTAAGTCACCCACATGATTTACGATGAAGTTTCTGCTCAAAACATATCAATCAAATTAAATAAAAATTCATCAAGAATTACGCTAATCTTTTGTAGTTTAAAATACATTCTGGCACAGTTTAAAATCGTCCAGCGTTCTAAAATAATTGACAGCCTGTATAATGTCTCAGGGATACAGCATTGAATTTCCCGGTTATGCTACTAAGGTGGCTAATCAATAACAACGAGAGTTTCTACTTCATAACAATGTTAATAACGGTTGTGTGGCGGCTCTGCTTCCAATTATTAGCCCCTTTTCACTCTAATTTTAACAAAAAAAAAGCTTTAGTTAGGCTTTGTACACTGCAGGAAAGTTTCGTTTCGTTAGAAACAACTATTGAGAGTGAGAGGTGCATATTACAAAAAAAAAAGAAACGAGCCTTACAGTAGTCGCATACGATGTGTAACATCGCGGACATGTTATAGTAGTAAATTCGCAATAGCAACTTATATCCTGAAAAAAATGAATCGAGTATGATTGGAAATAATTTTCTACGGAATAATTATATCTTTAATGAAAATTTTAATTAACACAAAGAGTAATGCAATTTTTTATCAAAAATAATTATTCTTGTTCAATTTGGGGAAGAGCGGTAATGATAACAAAAATATGGCTCATATACTTGTGATTTCGAAGTATTTAAAAACCGTTGAAAAATAACGTCAATAACAGTACCACTGTTAGTTATCCAGACATTTCAAATTGTATTAATTTCGAGCCCGAGTTCATCATTCAAAAAAGCTATGAGTGGCTCGGCTTCTAGCAAACTGAAGTTAACGTTAAAATCACCACTCAAAATCATGGAAAGCGAGTGATAGTTTTTTTTTTTTTTTTTTTTTTAAGAGCAGAACCACCTTCGGTATATGGTAAACGTAAAAAATGCAGGGAATCTTTAATTTTTTGAACCGTTTGATTCGGAGAAATGTATACGACCACCGAAATCACTGTTTGTCCATTTTCAAATAAGGATTCTGCCGCACATATGTCTCAATATCTTGACTAACAATACCCAATCAACTTGTTTGACGATAAGTAATATCCATATGTCGAGCCACAACATGCGAGTTGTTCTGTTTACGATAGATCGCAACACTAGCTGCTCTGTGGCCCGGTCGTTTAAATTGTACGCAGCAATCGCAGTCAGGTATTGAAACACGTTCGTCATTGTCTAACCACGTCTCTGCCTAAGGGACTTAGCTTCTTCTCTGATCCTAAAGTGAGAAAACAAAACAAAAACAAAGATCCTATGGCCTAGACCGCAGGGGGTGGGGGATGGGAGCGGAGCCCCTCCCGAATGAAGGAGAAAAAACGGAACTTCACTCCGCGAGGGTAGCGAAGAGCGCGCTGATTTGTCAAAATTAAATAGCGCTCGCTCCCAACTTCCTGTTACGCATTTCCGTCCCTTTTCACGAAATCACTCCACGAATCTCCAACAATCGAGAGGAAAGATGTTACACATCAAAAATATGGTATAAACTTATGTATTATAAACTGTCAGAGTATAAATTAATTCTTTCAATAATTCGTTCACTTGCAAAAAGGGCAACACAAATCTGTAGGCAGGATACTCATTTTGGCGATTTATTCTTGTGGATGAAACCCAGTGGCCAAGTGGTAGCGAATGGCATCTCCACACCACAGGTACGGCGTTGAAACCTCGCGCTGGGCAAGGTCAACTCAGCCTTTCATCCCTTCAGTGGGTCGAAAAAGGAGAACCGAACTTGCAAAGGAATTAAAAAATGGAGGTTTCACATCAGACTGATGAACTGACCGGAACATCTGCTCATGCAGGGATGCACCCAAGGTCACACAAACTGAGATCGGCTCAGTAGGCCTTGTCTCTCATGGGCTGTTGCGCCACTGAATTTAGTTTATTCTTATGGATATCGTAGATCAAATAAATTATTCAAAAAAAGAGAAAAATAACAATTTTCTAAAGGCAAAATTAGTTCATCGCACATATAAAATATTTTCAAGCCTTATTCATAGCCAAATGGCTTACAATCCCTTTAACGAGATTCATAACTTTTAATTATTGAAAGCTATCAATTAATTAATATGAAACCGCTTTATATTATATATATAATATATATATATATAATTATTTATAATTAATAATTAGTAATTAGTTAACTCACGTATTGCACCTTTTGCTGTGACGTCCGCATCTTTACTAATGGAGTCAGTGTATTAAGTTTATCGCCTGCAATTGCCAAATAATGCGAGCACGTGTGGCCAATGGACTAAATTCATATGACGGTCACATCATAATATAAGCACGTGTTCTTACATTGATTTCAAAACTAACAATAAACTAGCTCGTACTTTTTATTCTATTTGCAAAACTTGGGTAAAATTTCAAATTGTATAGTTGGGTAAAGATGCTCAAGTTTTATAAAAAGAAATTGTTGCAAAAAAATTTTAAAATTAAAGAAAAAAAAGTCTTGTTTTATACATGTACTTTTAATAAAGTGACAAAGATTAATTTTTTTAAAAAAAGTTTCTGTAAAAAGCGTAATTTGGCAACAACGAAGTGCATGAACTGATTTGCTGAAAATAGATAGTTGCATTTATCGTGACTATGACGTCACATGTGTTTTTGGACTTGATTGGCTAAAAACACGTGGTTTAAAATTATCATGTGATTATGACATCACATGAATTTAGTCCATTGGACTAGACCCAAAATATCTTGGAGTGGTTTACAATCAACGGATGAACAGTTTATTACATTCTCAAAAGTAGTTCCGTAATATTAAGCAATAACTTTGGGATACTTTAAGCCCTTACACCCTGTAAATGTTTCGTATATTTATTACTTAAAATAATAAAACAAACAAATAATAAAAAGAAAATACCTCACGTATTTAAAATAAATTCCCATATGTAAGAGATCAGTTCTTATTTTTATCATTTCAAAATTAACCCATCTCTAACAACATATAAAAGCGTTATGTGTAGTACCAACAGAAAAAAATTCGCTTAGTTATTTTCGATTTTCCGAAATCCAATATTTATTTCCACAGTAAATGTTTTGTTTTATGTAACACTTCTGTGTAGCTTTAACTTTCGATGCCCACTACTGATATCGAACTTCTGAGCGTGAGATAATAAGCAATTAATTTTATAAATTGCTTATTATTTCTTAGGAAAGTAGAAGTTATAAAGTTCGTTTTATATACTCAAGTATTTTAATTATTTTTAACATAATGTCCTTTAATGTAATACAACCTTAGTTTCTCAATATTGTCATGGTATTACAAATTAAAATATTTTAACACGATAAAATCATCTAAAAATATATAACAGACAGTATTTGAATATGTAATATATTATACTAGAGAGAAAAACTTAATTATTTTAAAGAATACCTAGGTATTTTATGAAAGAATTAACCAAATCACACACATCTAAAGTGTGTGATAAATTAATAATTTCGCACTTTACGAAGGCATATTTTAAATTAATTAATGATAGAAAATTTAAAGTGCAAAAATACAATTGGATATTAAACAAAACAATTTTTATTTAAATTACCAAAGGTAAATTTTTATTTCCAATGGCGGATCACAAGACAGCTGTAAACAAAATAAGAAACAGAGAAGATTGCCAAATAACAAGAAACAAAAAAAGAAAAGAAAAGAGACACAATTCCACAGAATAAATCACGCATTTTGTGTCTGTATCCCAATTTCTGTTCCACATAGATCTATAGCTGAGTTCATGGTAGCGTGCCAAATGAATGGCGTCCATTTCTTCATTTGAGTCGCCCATTTAACATTGGGCAAAGCCTATCATATTCAAATGCTTGGATATGCAGTCGTGGCCAGTGGCGATTCGAAAATCGGCCACAGCTCTATCTCGCGGCCATTTTGGAATATCAAGAAGTTTGCTAAACCGCACTTTTTGATTATATTTTGGTTGAATTTTGACCAGAAGTGTTCTATGTAGTACTTTTTTATGATTCTTTTGGAACTATAAAAAGGAACTGTATTTTTAGATGATTTAATGACTTTTGTTCCCTTCTTCACCAATCAATCGGGATTTTCCTTCCCATCAACGCCACATTATGATGGAATCCATTACATGACGATGTCTATATGGCCTTGAAGTAAATCGCCAATTAACAGTTGATATTTGAGAATACCCTCTGATATTGGTGCCTCGATGGAAGATATTGCTTGGATTGCCGCGCTTGAATCACTTAAAATAACTACTCCTGAAGCACTATCTGTGTGGCAAAGAAGTTGAGATAGAGTAATGCTTATAGCTTAACAAAAGTAAATGGATGGTGCTTCGAAAACAACATATATTTAAAATTACGGATATATTAATAGGTAAATAATAAATGAAAAAAAGAATACATAACATAATTGTGTTGCCAGATTAGCCAAAGAGTAATAAAAGTAATAGAAAGTCGTCCATCTATACTTATATTTACATTTTTGCAACATATAATTACACAAATTTTTAAGCTATTTTGTTCCGCCGGCAAGAGTACATTCTCAGTAGAAAAAATGATAACAAAAATATTTATAACCCATTGCGAAACTTCATTTACATAGCGTCT
>BMAO01023665.1:0-65047 GCA_019973975.1 Trichonephila clavata
AGCGAATCGCAAACATAAGACTAAATTCATTAATCTCACTAATTATTTAAATAACTTAATTTGTGAGGTGGGAAGACTTTCCAACACGATTAAGCTACAATGATCGAAAATTACTTATCTACTAAAAACTAAAAGAATACGCGTCCTAATTAGAGCTTAGAGCATGCACTAACGCGAACGTTCCAGATCTTTTATTAAATAAACACTTACGTCCTTCTAAAGCAGTAATTCTCACCCCCCCCCTTTTTTTGTTGCGGTACTCTTTGAACAATTTCAGAATTTGGCGGCGCACTAACAATAACATAAATTTAAAAGAAGTTTACTTTTCTGTAATACACTATGTAAAATTGTTTATGATAATAATTTTCAATGTTAAATAAAATAATATGTACGACAAAAACAACAAAATGTTTATTAAGTAATTAGTTATAAGAATACATTTAATGCGAAATTTGAGCCCAGTGATTTTTAATAATTTCGTTTATATTTGATCGTAAAAATGATAATACCCCTCTCATTTCATCATCTACATTTAAAATTCTCGATCTTTTTTTTTTCTTTTCATTTTTATATTTGCTAATGCTGCAAATCCAAATTAAAGCAAATAAGATGTAAAAATTTGTAATAATATTTTTATAGCTTTTTTGGCTATTATGAGATAATCGCCTTTAATTTTAATCCAAAATGAATTAACTGATTCTTCTAAATGTCTTGAAATTAAATCTCGATTCTCACTGAACGAAATTAGTTTTTCCTTTTTCAAAGTTAATTATTCGTTATCACAAATAGATTCGAACCCAATCAAAAATTTTATATCTACCTATCCACGAAAGGATAAGTTAAATTATACCACGGACACCGTTTGTTTATTTCTATAAGATGGCCAAATGATTCGGTTCCGGTTTTTATTTTTTCTTAAGAGTATAATTAATAATTTAAAAAAAATTTGGTGGCATACAAAAGTGCTACGGCACAGTGATTGAGAATCACCGTCTAAGAACATCCACTAATGCGGATATTCCAAATATTTGATTTAATAAACACACACTTATGTCCTAAAGCAGTACTCTCCAACCTTTCTATTACCGCGGACCGGTTTGCGTTTGAAAATTTTACCGGGGTCCGCTAAAGAAGGGGGGGGGGAGTTAATTATTTACATTTTAGATTTTTGATTTAGTTTAATTTATTTTTATTTGAACATATAGTTTCAGAATTACATACAGGAACACCAAAAATAAATATAAAGGCATTTAACATGGAATATAAAGTGATTTACATAAAAAGTTACACAAACCCTAGAAAAATAAATATATAACAGTAAATAAAATATAAAAAAAATAAACATTCCTTGTGCGGCCCGGCACTAGTCGATCCACGGAATGGTACTGATCGAGGAAGGGGGGACCACTGTTCTAAAAGAACAGTTGATACGAATGATAGAAATAAGTTTTAGAATTGTTGGTTAACTATCATGGCCTTTCCACTAACAACTAATACTAAAACAAGTTTCTACTTCAATTCCCTTTATATAATCCCTTTTATGCATATCATATTTCTTCTGAAAGAAGATGACAGTTAAAATTTGCAATAACATCGAAGAAAAATATATTTTGCAAAATAACTTGCAACATGGATATCAAAATTATATTCCAGTTTTCTGAAAAAAACTGTTAAAAATTATTTTGAAAGGTAGTTTTCTTTCGCTTATTGTTTATATAAATATTTTTTATATTTTTTATTTGAAATATGATCCCTCTATGTATGTAATCTGTTCATGAGCTTTGTGTGGTAAGTTCTCCAATTCCATCAACTGTTTAACTCCTGGGCATTGTTATACATTGAATTAAATCTAACTCTAATTTACTCATCCTAGGGTTTGCAGTCCCGTATCATATTTTAAATCCCGGGGATTCGGGATTACATTATCCAAATCCCGGGATTAGGATTAGACTATTTATTAAAAATACTTACATATTAGCATAGTTAAAATTGCATAATAAAACTGAAAATGTAATTAAAAATTGATTTAATATTATTTTAATGAAACAAAAATAATTCATCATAAAAAAAAATAAAAAAAATAGTTCATAATGAAATTTTTAAAAAAAAAGCATTTATTCATTTCTTGTGTTTTTGTAAATAAGCTTATAAAAACAAAGCTCCTCCAGCGTTTCATCGTTGAAACGGCTTCTTATTTTTGGTACACATTGTCCTGCCGAAGAAAATGCACGTTCGGAATTTTAATTTTAGGTGTTACCGTCATTAAATAGGAGTATGTTCTTTTCAGGTAGTCACGACATCTCCCTCCATTTTCAAAAAAGAGACATTTCTTTTTGAATTTTTGATGACAGTGTCTCAAATCTAATAAACTGTATTGATGCATATATTTCTTTGATAAATTTATTTAGTGTTCTTCTACACTTAATGGCTTTTATACATAAATTGATCTAGTTACTGAATCATAATGTGAATCAATTTCAAGGGTTTCCTCAATTGAAATTGAAGATCCAGTTGCATTGAGCTGTTAGTAATGCAATGGGATTTGAAGTGTCTCAAGTCTTCCAAGCAAGTCCACTATTAATTAACAGCATTTAATTGAAGAAGGACCTGTGACAAAATATATTCTTGATATGTTGCTTATATTATTGTGTAAGCATTGCAGAGAGCCACTTAGATCTGGGCGACGTTCTCCCATACGATAAATGAGAGCAGTGCATTTGTTTTTACCTATAGCACTTATAATTGCACAAAAAAATTCTACGTACATATTTCATAAACAAAATATAAATTTTAAAAAATTAAATTCTTAGAAATTTTTTATCAGAACATTTTTTTAAAATATACTTTAGACAAAAATTAAATCCCAGAATTAGTTATTTTATTCCCGAGATTTCGGGTATGGGAAAAAACACCGGGATCCTGGGGCTGAAAACCCTACTAGATTTCTTCCAAAAATTTTAATTGCCTCTGTCCTAGTTAACTGACACCGGACATCCTGAGGGTGGGAGAAATGTCCGTTTTCTGACCCCACTCACGATGGGGAGAAAGATACAGAAGAAAATAAGAGAAAACATTTCAAACTTCACGATTTAACATACACACCTACCTCGAACCCTTCAAGGTTCAACACGTAAGAAAACTGACATTAAACGTATACAGTACAAAAAAAGTAAATAAAATACATTAAATGAAATACCAGATTCACGATTCTTTGAAAAAGAATTTCAAAATATAATTCAGACAAAAATTAAAAATCCTGGGATTAGTCATTTTAATCCCGGGATTTGAAAAAGCCACCGGGATTTCGGGATCTCGGGGCTTCAAAACCTAACTCATCCTCAGAATCTTTAATGAGTGAAATTAATTATCCGAGTATAAGCATGAACCTCGTCTTGACGCAGGCTCAAAATGAAGAAGTTTCAGCTAGAAACTCACTGGTTATTCCATTTAGTAAGATGTTATTTAAAAGACGAAACAAATATGCACATGAACTCCATTAGCACCTTAATATCCTCTCATAAAGAAGTATTTGAATTTTATCTCATTGTACAGTATTTCAAAGATTTCTAATGCATTACAGTGAACATTGAAAAAAATGTTCACTGTAACTTTCTTGAGGAACAAACATTTTAAAATTTTTTCGGGTATTAAAGAATAAAGCCAGGGTACTCAGGGGTTTTTTCTTGCAGGGCCGCATACATATGTCAGCCAATTCACGCGAGCCGCATACATACAGTGGTGGTGACCAAAATTGTGGTCCTTTTTTTAAAATTGTTATGTTTTTTTTTTGGTTTGTATGCTTATAGAAAATGTTACGTAGCACAAAATGCAAAGTCTTTTTATCATTTTAAAGGTAATTTAATACTAAATTCAATACAGAAAAAACATATTTGCAACGCAAATAATGTTTTCTGCAATAACTATCGATATACATTAGATGTTATTGATAGCAGTGAGTTGTCAGTGATTAGTGGGGTTGCCTTTATTTTTTATTACAGCTTCACATCGATGCTTTATTCAGCTGAAAATAGTTCTAAGTTCTTCCTTCATTATTGCATGATCACGCCTGCCGCATATATACATGTGATTAAACGTGAGGGGGGAGAGAAAAATGCTTTAAGACCAAGATAACATTAGAAATTTAAAATATGGGAAATTTATCAAAATATTATATTCCCTGTTTTGCTTTTTTTTAAAATTATTTTTTCATATTTTTTTATTTTTGTCACTAACACTAAATTAAAACAATTAAAGAAACACTCCTTCACAATGTTTGCATCAGTAAACGGTTTCAAATGATTACCAATAACATAACAAATTTCAAAGGGTGCCTTTGTTATCGCTGTGACATTACCACTGACAAAACACTTTGTTGCTGTTACAAAGAATGTTCAATAAAGCCTATTTATCACCTCTTGAAAGAGGAAAAGTGTCATTGAATGATTCCTGTTTATTGGTATTTTTTAAATACAACACCTTCGTGACAAATCAACAGACGGAATGGTGTGCAACATTAAATCCTCACTTCAAATAATTCATTCATTTTCCTTATCCTTGGAAAAATCCAATACCGTAAAATCCGGCGTATAGAGCGCATTTTTAACACAAGAAATATGATCGAAATTTACAGATGCGGTTGTACGCCGGTATAAAAATAATAGCTTAAAAAAAAAAAAGAGAAGCCATAAAAAAAAAAACTTAAACTTATACAAAGATCGGAATACTGTTTTTGGAAAGAAATGTCATACCTTATGAAGTTAAAGGGTTGTTTTTCTAGAAATATACTATTTTTTCAAAATCCTTGGATAATACCTCGAATAAATGACTTTAAACATAATAGCATTGCCAAAGTACATTGTAGGTTCCTTCGTACAAAAGGGATGCGCATCATGTGGTGAATATACCTTAAAATTAAGAAATACAGCTTGAAACTATAGGTTCGCCTTATACACCGATTTTATGGTGAATTCATTTCTACTTGATTCATAAATAATAGTTCATAGATTCCTTTTAATCTATTCCAGAATCCTTAATAGATACACATACTAGCATATGCAAACCACACAGTTCATTCCTTATTAAAGGCATAGTTTATATTTAAATAAGATTTAAAGAGTCATCAGAGGCTTTCATGCATGTTTCATATATGGCACACATCTTTCAAAGGATAATAAAGTAACTACCTAATTTTTCTCTCTCAATTATTAAGTTTAATAAGTTAATTAAACATAAAAATACATTCTAGATTTTAGAGAATTATTCTTTCTTTATCAAGAACTGAAATGAAAATTGTAGGCGTTGTAAAAAATTTGTGATGACTTTCGTCATTTAAAATTATACATATGCATGGCGTTGAAATATAAACAAATAAGAATATGTTGCATTTTGAAAATGAGTAGGAAGGAAAAATAATTCTCTATTTTAACGAAAAAATGTTTCCATCGTCAATATTATAATAACAAAAACATATGTAAATCAAGAAAAAAGCACCTGATCGATTAAAGCAATTTGTTTTTCGCATGATTATATTTGTTATCATTAACATCAATAACACTAAATAGCAATAAAAATAAACTACGATACTTAAACATTGAGTTCAAATACCTACACGAGCATTTGAAGCTGATATATTTTGTTTCTAACTGAATTATAGATCAGTACGAAGTTAGTTTCTACAGCAAAATTGATTGTTATTATTGATTAAATATGAAATGATTGGACAACCTTGACATTTGGCTAAAATCATTTCGTTTACATTGCACAGAAAATCCTATCACATAAATATTCTTAAGTTCAAGGTCAAATACCATGATGAGCACCTGGCATTCATAAATGATAACACCTAGAATGCTTCAGGAGTTAATTGTACAATCATTTAATGAGTGAGAGAAAAGCGCGAAAACCATCAATACGAATAAGGAATGCATCGATTATTAAGTAGTTGCCAAGGTAACGGATACACTTGTGAATACACACAAAAGTAACCTTTCCCAGTCACGATACGCGAAGCATGAAAAAATATATTATACAATAAGATAATAAGAGAAAAACTGTTTTTGCTCGCAAGATGATGGAAAGCTGTGTTTCGGAGATTGGAAATGGATAAAAGAAATGAGAAAAAATTCATCAATTTTTAGCTGCAGAGAATACTTAGTATTTCTTCCTTTGTAGCCTCAAACACTCGTTTAGAAAGACAAATATTTGCACAGAATCATTAAGGGTTATATTGTTGATCAGATTTATCAAAGCTGTAGCACAATCATGTCGTAAAAATATGTTACATAAAAATTTTTCGACATATGGGAATTGTAAACATCCATTAAGATTCCTATTTGAGATTTAGTTGACTCTGAAAAATTGAAATAGCCACGGTAACCCAGAGGTCATGGTCACGAACAAGTGAGCACTGTTGTTGAGTCGCAGGGTGGAATTACTAAGGCCACCGAAGCCCTGTCGTGAAATCTATCACAGCTCAATTGGCCTGGTAATGGAAGTTAGAAAAAGAAATGTATGTTCTGGATCAAATATCCTCTTCGTCACTTGACCATGGTTTAAAATTACAAAATTCGTGGCGTAGCTGGAAAAAAAAATTTTTTTTTAAAGAAATAAATGTAATCTCTTAAAATGTTGCTAGGAATAGTTTCAGCAGCTTGAGAGAGAGAGGAGAGAGAGAGGAGAGAGAGAGTGCTTAGAAATGTAAAAATATAAAGTACACAAGGATTATTTGCGATGGACCTCGTAATTTTGAATCCTGGTCAAGTGACGAGAACAACACCGAGCTGACAGCCCTTCTACATGGAAGGCCTTCATTGGTTCTACGACAGGGGTGGCGAACCTTTATAGATCAACGTGCCATTTTTTCTAAAAAATGTTTAATGAGGTATATATGTGCAGTCAAATAATTTTTGACTTGTGGTTTTGGGGAAAATAATAAAACTGAATACTAACAACTCAAAACTTTTTATTTACTACAAAAAATGCATTTTACGCTGTATAGTTGTAAATGTTTTAGTTATACGTGTAACTGAAATCAAAATAACATTAGTGTGACTTCTGCTGTAGCAGATTAGAAGACAAATAACTTATATTAAGATTGTAAAATGTTATCTTTAGCAGAATGCAAGCTAAATTGGTGTCATCTGTCGAACGATTTCTAAGTGAGTCTTTAATATTATTCATCTCTGAAAATAATGGCAAATACAGGCATAGGTAGGTTAAATGGAAAATATGGTTAAAATAGCATATGCGCCAGATTCTTCAAATAGTTAAATGTGTCTGGAATCGAATTCCATGCTTCCAAAATTTCGTTATTGGCCTTTTTACTTATATTTCTTATTAATCTTTCTGTTTCAACTATATAATTCCAACTTCTTCCTTGTTTCAATAAATTTATGAATCCATATTGAACTCGGCTGGAAATCAATCAGTTGCATTACAAATTCTTCAATTTCCAATCAATCAAGTTGAGACAAGTTCAGTTTATAAAATGAAGTCACATCAGGTTACATAAAAAAACTTGATTGTTCTGATAATTCTTTGAGAAAACCTGTCTGAGAAAATTCGGTAACAGACGAGTGTGCTCTGCGCACCACGACCGATCACTTACGTTTGTTCGCAATACTTCACAGTGAACTTGGTTATTTTGAACTAAAATGCAAACCGTTTTGATCGGTGGCGTGCCTAAAATATTGTGTAGCGTGCCATTGGTTAGCCATCTCTGTTTTACGGCTTAAACTCATGACTCGCCAGCCACAACTCCTTAACCATTATCACTAGGAAAGTTATAGTTTTTATTGCAAAACTTGTATTTGTATGGTGTTCGAAATACAGTATTTACAATAATGTCCTTACAATATATTAAATAACATGCAAAAGTAAAACTTTTCTGTGAACTTAATATTTAAGACAATGAAACATGAGTGCAAGTATTAAGTCAACAGCCATCGTGTTGCTTCAGAGCACGATGTCTATTAAAATCAAATCAAGTGAAATACAAGCTGATACAATGTAAAACTAGGTATAAGGAATCTTCTAATAGTCAAGTTGTAAGCCATTCCTTTATTGTCCGAAAAATACATGAAAGAAATTTTGAAAAGTATTTGCAGAGATATACAAATGTTTTTAATTTTTATTTCTGTTTATCTTGATAAATGTATTTTATTATTTTTATTAATGTCAATAATTTTCGGTTTCATTGATATTCCGTTATAATTTTACTTTATGGCGAAGCAGTTCACATACAAACAGCTCTTCGTTGTCTTATTTTTGTTTATCTTTTGGACTTTAATCCCCCTTTTTTCATTATATTTATTTTGAATTTGAAGGAAAAATATGCAATATACGTTAAACCAAAAAAAAAAAAAAAAATATTGAAAAAAAAAGAAACTGAAATATTTTAAATGCAAGCATATCGAGTATAAACCATAATAATCTAACTTACATTACATGTACTTTTTCGTTATACTTTCAAATGAGGATCAGTACACTTTCAAAAGATATTACTATACATTTTTTCCAGAACAAAAATTAGAAGAAATCAGTTTTCAGTTCATATTATATCTCGATTATAAATTTTAGTTTGAAAAACATTCGAAAGTATTTTTGTTTCCTATTCATTGTGATAACTACATTTTTTTCAATTAAAAGAATGCCTGTAATCTTTTGGATAATTATACACGACAATGCCTTTATGACTCAGTTTTTTAACATATAACTGAATATGAAATAGGCAGTTTTAAAACTGTATTCAGTTTAAGCTTATTCATTCTTAATATCCCATAAAAGTAATTTAATGAAAATTGATGATTTATGAATATCATTTATGTATATAATACAAATCCCCTAATATTCAAATGCTCGAAACGAAATAAGTGAAACGTCGCAAAAAGGCGTCAATATCATAAAATTCAATTTTTTAAAAATTTTCTGCTCCACAGAAAATTGTACATTAAATTTTAAACACACGTCTGGGTTCATATGATCAATAGCGTTACTATGGAAACCTTTTCTTTTTGTATAACAGATCTGGTTAACTAGGAAAAAATTCTTATCCGTCTGCGTTTCTGAATCTTAAAAAAACATATAAGGGATTAAATCGTCTTTCTTTTTCATATTGAGTGAATGTTTTTCACGCGATAGTTTCATTTGAGTGGTATTTATTTTGTAAAATAGCTACTGAGAGGGAAAATTTGGTTTATTAGTTAGCTCCAAGACAACGGAAAACAAGAAGTAGAAAATATGTTTTTATTATGGAATATATAAGAAATTCATTACATCAATTCAAAATAAGATTTTATATAGCAGGAAATTGTGATCATTTTCTTTAATGAAACTCCTTTTAAGTATGCTTTATAGTTATAGGTCAAATAATGTATAATTGCAAGTTACTTTTATATAGTCTTCTAAACTCAAGAACACACATCACGTGAAGACTTATGAAAGAGACATCACGTGAAGACATTTCAAGTGTCGGTTTATCCTTTGGGCGCTTGGGCTCTAAGAACCTGGGACCTTGATAAACTGGACTTAACCAGACTTTCTAGTGATAAATTTCGATCCTCCAGTGTCAAGAGGTCCTGTAGATCTTCTGTGCTCAGGGCCCGAAATGAGCTTAAATCGGCATTGGGCATAACTGAAGTAGAATTAGCATGAAGTCACACACATAAATCATGATTCAGATAAACAACTCGACTTACCCAGTCACGCTTAAATTTCATAACCTTTCAACACGACTTCTTCCAAATTTTGGAAATCAAACCCCTTTGAAAAATTCTACAAATGTAACATCGATCGTCATTTCAAAGCAGTGGCGTACACACGGGTGAGGTTTGGAGATTTAACCACCACCCTAGACTAACAGATTTTTAATTTTTAGCAAATAGATAACGTCTTAGAGCTTAAGCTTATGTTTTATTTTAAAAAATATGACCCCTTCCATGAAAGTAATCTATGTACGCCACTGTTCCAAAACATTCTAACAAAGTACAGTAAGTGTTAAAGTGTTTTGAAGAATCAGACAAATTATATAACTGATTTCTGAAAATTTTCATAATTCAGAAATCTGTATTAGTAATATTTGGTTGCTTATGTATATATTAAATACAACCACCCCAATAAGTCTTTCATATATGTAGGGTTGGATATGAGCGATGTCACAACCCCTCCCCCTGTACTTAGGGTAGAGTAGTCCACACTGACGTCACACCCCGCCAGGAATGTCCGACTGAAGGACACACGGGAAATGAGGCAGACGGACGTTAGAGACGCTAAGCTCTAGACGTAGGAGGAAGACGTTCTCCTTTGATGTTTACTATAGTTTAAATATTTCATCCTTCATTTTGTTCAATAAAGCATTTATCATTATCAGGTTGTAGTCATTTCCCCATATTTTGGGGGCTCGACCTTTCTCTTGCATATTAAGGAAAATCTCTTCTAGACGAGAATTTTTTTTTTATAAGACGCGTTAATATTTTTTTTCTTTAATGGACGCTACACTGCTAAAAGTGTAAAAACGACTTGTTGGACTTTCGTTTTATTGGATTCCTTTGTGCCTCAACTGGTTCTGGATTAGTGTACGGACTGCTCCCCAACCCCAGGTAGGCAAAATTTAATTAAACGTATTTTTTGTTTGTTTATTTTGGCTTTCAAATTACTGTATTTAGTAGTTTTAACTCAGAGTGTGATTGAGAAATTTTGATTACAACCTTGCACCGTCTATAAATTTTCAAAGTGGTTAATTTTGTATATTAAGATGTCCTGTAAAAATATTAAATTAGGTGATATTCCTATAATTGCCAATTCGTTGAAATGTGGTACAACTCGTGCTGTAAAAACATTAAATTCTATATTAGGATTCACCGAATTTGACCGTTCTTCGCGAAATAAAATAAGAAATTTTTCCACATTCCCTAAAGAGTTTAGAGTTGTAGAACACAAAGAAAAAATTTTAAACGAATTCTCATTGCCTGTTTTTATCTCAGTCGCTAATATATTGCATTTAGACGTGGAAACAAATGAGCAAAATTTATGCAATAGTATATTTAAAGCTTTGACGAACTTAGATGAATTCCTACTAACATTAAATAATTTAGAGACGTCCTTTTCTGAAAGCGAGAACGTAGTTTTTTCTGAGAATCAATCCACGTTTCAAAAACGAACATCAAAACTCTCGTTAGACAGGAATTTTTCAACACAGGGAACAAACCAACACTCCCCCTTTCAACATCTGGGCAGCAACGCAACCCTACCCAGTGTTCAAGGTTATTCTTTCATGCCGGCACATCAAAACGTCTCATCTCTTTGTACACAAAATACTTTTCCTCCCCATTCAAACGATGCTTCCTTTACAGAGATGAATACTCAGTTTTGGACCCTATTGCGGGATATTTCAGCGACTAGTAGAAAATTTACTAGCGAAGATTTTTATTCTGTAAATAGTTTCTTTCGCGATATTGAAGAAAAATTTAATTTATTCCCAGTTATCAGTTCCTCTCAAAAATTAATTTTCGCAAAACGTCTAGTATGTGGAACTGCTAAATCATTTCTTTTTTCACAAAGAAATTTAAATACATACGAGTCATTTAAAAAAGCTTTAACCCTCTTAGCGGTTTGAACGTCTTTTTCCGCACGTCTAGAGATGCTTCGAAAACGCACCACACGTCTTTTTCTCACTTCAAGAGAGTGCTTCAAAAACGGGTAGGCCGTGTTTTTCTGAAATCCTTTCCCCTCTTTTATGGTTTAACACCATGAAAGATAATTAGGGAGGGTTGTAGCGACACAATGGTCACTGACAGGAAGTTTTACAGCTCTCGGGGAACCCTGCGTTTTGACCCTGAAGCAATCGTAAAAAAGTTGGGAAGAATTTCTTTAGACACCTTAGTGAACGAACTATAAGTTATAGTGTTTGTAATTTAGCTTCATTTGAGATATTATTGCGTTTGAATTAAATAAATTCTTTTTGCACTTTTAGCAATTTAACTTTTTTTTTTCAAGTTTTGAAAAATGTTCCAACGTATAAATAAAATATTATATGATTCACTTTTGATTTTATATTAATTTGAAGTTTTAATAAGTTGGGACTGTAATCTGCTATTTTATATAGTTGGACAAATAACTTTTTAAGTATATTCTCTTTGTTTGATTAACTCGTATTATTTTCTTCATCTTAAAATGATGAAACGGAAAAAGAAGTTTTTAAAATATATAAATCTCTATATAATATCTAGAACTATATTTAATTGCTTCATTTTTCTTCTCTTAACCAATGTTTTCAGTTTTTAAACCATGATTATTTCATTATAAGGTGTCAAAAAAGTTAATAAGAAACCGAACGCTTCAAAATTTAAAACCTTTTAAACTTTCCAACTACTAAAAATGAATAATTTTTAAACTTTTGCATCAAATTATTTGTAAAAAATTCTTACGCTTTCATAAAAATAATAATGAAAAAACTAATTCAGATCCATTATTTATTTATTTTTAATTTTAAAGCCAGGTGTTCAGGGCGCGTATTGTTACAATACACCAAATTATATTTGAATTAAAAAAAAATGCTTGAGTTTCAGTTTACTTCAGAGAAAACATGAATGAGGGGTTTTTTATACCAATTCATATTTTTAACCTTGAATATTTGAATAAATAGGAATTAAAAATATTCGGATACATTTACAGTTGACATTTACGCATATAAATAAATATAAAGATAAATTTGAAAAAAATTTTTAAACATATTTGTTTATGCAAAATTTCTAAATATTTATTTTTTTAAAGCTAACTGAAGAACAAGTAATTAAAATCTGGATATCTATTATAATTAACATTCAGAAAATATCCAGATTTTCATACAAAACTAGGAATTTTATGTTAGAAATTGTATTTGAAATTTCAGAAAAAAATATTTATGTATCGTGCACATACTCAGTAAAAAATTATTTAAAATAAGTACTAACAATTCTTCGAATAAAATATTAAATTAAAATTTTAACATAAGAATCTTAAGCATTTTAATGCATTTCGGAAATTTCATACAATTCGGTTAAAACTGTATGTTAAGAGCAAAAATTATGCTGAAAAATTTGATGAATATACAATAAATTTTTAAGTAGAAGCACTACTGAGAAGCTAAAACACAGGAATGAAAAATTATGATCATATCTACAAGAGTTTTTGAACTATCTATTTTAAAATTCAGAAAATCTCTGCGTTAAGTTATACTTAATATTAATTAAAAAGTCAACATAAATGTAATGTAATGTTTGAAGACGCATTCATATACTGTTAAAAAAATTATAAAGGGCATTGTTGCGAATGTTAAGAATTTCATATAATTTTAAATTCAGATTTTAACAGATTGACGTAGAAGAAAAAAACGAACATCTAACATACAGGATGCAGTCTGCAATACATAACCTTGATAAACAGAAGACGGCATTTTCACTTGCTAGAGCAGAGCTGGTTTAGGTAGGGGTGAGCTGGGCAAAAAGTGAGGGCCCAGCGGTTTTGACGGGTGCCGCACAAGAAATTGCAGTTTTCAGGAAAAATTATAATAATTACAAATACAAAAATAAGTCTTGCAGTTTTTTCATACATTTTTATTAACATGAATTGGGGAATTGATTTCCAATGTACTTTGTTGTGTTTCACAATATTTAAGCCCCTCAGGGGGCTCACCTTCTTTAGGTGAGTACGGGTGTCACAATCCCGAGGTGCCCTAGTGATCTTTTCCTTTTCCCACGGGGTTTACTGTCTTTGGCAAACATGGGCTTCACGAACCCGGGGTACCCTAGTGATCCTTCTCTATTTTCGACCCTCTTTCTTGTCATTCAATTCATTCTTTCTTTCTCTCTTCCCGTCTAGACCACAGATATTAAAACAAATGTTTGGCGCAGTATAGCCGAAATCGGCTCTTGCGCCAATAAACCCCAAAATCACTCACTCACTCACAATATTTAAGGTAACAAACCATAGTTCTTCAGATATATTTGTTCTACTTTTCATAAGCCGTACTCCTATTAAAACTTGTGCTTCCGAAATACACCTTTTGTAATCTTAAGAAATTATATAAACTATAACGGTTAATTTTGTAAATTATTAAATGTTCCTATTTAGCCATTTCCGTCCAAACAGTTCAAATGAAAAAAATATTCGGATTCACCCATTCATTAGGAAATTGTATGATTCCAGCAGTAAGTTTTATTTTTTACCGAATAGGATTGCGTCACTTCGGGGATACCTCTAACAGAAACGTTTATATGCTATCGATTGCAAATTAAACATTTTCCCTTCAATTGTGTTTATTTCAGGAGGATCTTTGATTTATTTTATTCATGCAATACAAGATTTAAATAAATTTCTTTTTTCTTGCCAAACTTATTTGCTTAATAATATATATATTTGAGTATTATATTAAAATTTGAGCTACCCAAAATTATATGTTTTTGTTCCTCTAAAAACTCTTAGTATTTTAGAAATGGTCTTACAATCCGTGTACGGTTTATATGTTCTAAAATGAAAAATATATTTTTATAACTGAATTTTTGTGCCTCGTTTATAAAAATAAAATATTGCTTTGGGTTATAGCTTATAAATGTACTTAAATATGTGGAGGAATAGTATTTTCACATAATATGAATATTTTTGACTGGAGTAAGTCAGATATTTATATTTCAGTTCCTTTACAATTTGAATAAAAGTTGTAAGCAATTTTATGAAGAGGATATTGAGTATAAACTCCTTGGCTATTTAAAAGTAAAATGTTTATTTTGATACCCCACAGCTCACATTCTAAAATAAGACTCATTTACAATCATATGATCAGCTTTGGTGATATTTAAATTTTCAAAAATACTCTACATGTACGAAAACATTCTTTCAAAACCATACATCACATCTCATTCTCTGTCTTCTCCACAGCAGGCATTATTTTTTTATACTCAAAAAATTGAATACAGCATTTCCGAATGTTATTTTTTTTAAAAAAATTAATATGAATACACTGCGGAATTGTCGGTTAGCTTCACTGAGCAAAATTGTTTTAAGTGTACTGTTTTGAAAGACAAAATTAATTGGGAGAAGTTTTTTTCTCATTAGAATTTGTAATGATTGAATTGTGTGAAAGTTGTATTTATCGGTGAATTTTCCGTTTAACACTAAAGAAACAGAAAAATAAAAAATTAAATTTTAATAGAAAATGGTTAGAAATACTTTTACCATTTTGAAGAAAAATATATTCCCATTAAAATAAAAATAAAAAATTTGACTAAATTTGCTTTTTGCTCCGTCACAAATGCCTATGTAAAGAAGGTATTTTTGCTTAGTACAAGTTGTTTGACTATGAAATAAAATTTAGATTTTTTCCGAAAAATTAATTTAACATAAAAACATCATTTATAGGATTAAAATATATATAAATTAAAAGTATTGAAATCCCTCTTTATGTTACTTTAAATTTAAAATATAATTGAATAGAGGAAGATTGATTTCATTTCATAAACATAATCGTCGTATGTAACGATACTTCATTTATTCTCTTTTTGTTTAAAAAGAGAGAGAGAGATGGTCACTTTTACTCTTTTTTACATAGTTACTTTTTAAAAAACATTACGATGTATTTGTGTTTTCTTAGTCTCATATTCCACAATAAATACAAGGTACTTTTTCCTGGCTCAAATCGTTAGTCCAAAATAGTTTATTTTTCTTAAATTAATTTTTTTAAATTTTGTTTTGTTTAAAATAAACAAGTATTTTTCAACTTTTGTAACAAGTTTCTTTCTTTCGAGTTTTTTTTTTTAACTCTTCACTTTTATTGTGACTTAACCGATCAAACAACCCCGTGGACCCGCTTTTTCCACCCAAAATTCGCACAAGGCAACGTCACAGCTGTGGACGAGTTTTCTCCCGGTTTTAAAGCAACAAAGAGGCCGAACTGAGTAATAAAATCTTCCCCTGTAGACCTCCCGCTAACTTTAAAGGGGAAAGGAATTAAATGTGTTGCACTTTCGAAGGAATTCTCAAAAAAGAAGTAAACGCTTTCGGAATGATTTTTCAGGACAAGGATGAACACTCAGAGGGTTAATTGAAGAATTTCGGATTCAGTAACTTCCATAGAGATTCACCGCGAATTAGAGATAAGAAAAATGTTTAAAACCGAGACTTTAATGCAATATTTTATTCATGCGTGAATTAGCAAATAGATGTGATTCAAAAATTGACGAAGCATCAATTATGCAGTACGTCATTAATAGAATTGATGGGCTTCGTTCAGATAAAATAATTCTATATGGTGCAACCTCATTTCCGAATTTAAGCAGAAATTACGTACCTATGAAACAGTCATTAAAAACATGGAATACATAACTCTAATTCACCGAATTTTCGTCATTCATATGAAAGCCGAGGACGCGATTCTAAACAACAAAGCTTCCAAAGAAAACCCACAAAATTTAACGTTTCTGACGCAGCTAAAAATCCCCAACGTTGTTTTAATTGTAATGATATAGGTCACCTATCAAAATCTTGTCCTAATCATTCACGTGGTCCCAGATGCCTCTCGTGTAATCTTTATGGTCACAAATCATTTGAATGCCGACGAACTAATTTAAATAATAGTTCTACACCACCTTCTGGTGTAAATGCTGTGCATGAATTGCCTTCTCCTATAAATATGTGTAAAGACGTAACAATTTTTGGCCGTAAACTTAACGGATTAATAGACACAGGCAGCACTTTAACACTATTAAGAAATTCTACTTACATAAATATAGATGCACCGCCACTGAAACAAACCAATACATTATTAACAGGTTTTGGTTTTTCGCGAATTAATGTGATAGGAACTTTTGATTCTGAAATTACTATCGACGATCAAATTTTTTCTGTTACTATTTCTGTTGTACCAAATTCTTGTACAAATTATGACCTCATAATCGGTTGTGACGTAATTAAACAAGCACATCTAAATATATCGCCTACAGGCGTAAAATTTTCACAAATTTTAAGATCCTCTGATAGTGTAGATGAAAATTTTATTATGACGATTTCCGACGATTCACCCACATTCGATATCGGTCCAAATGTTTCTCAGCATAATCGAACTGAAGTCGAACAACTGCTATTGGCATACACGCCTAAAAAAACAAAAACTGTAAACATTGAGCTTGATATCGCTCTTACCGACGACGAACCGATATTTCATAAGCCCCGACGTTTGCCATTTGCCCAACGAGATATAGTGGACGCTCAAGTTGACGAATGGATTGAAAATGGAATTGTTGAGCCATATTCATCTCCTTACGCTAGTCAAGTTGTGGTAGTAAAGAAAAAAGACGGGAAATCAAGAGTTTGCATTGATTATAGACGCTTAAATCGCAAACTTATTAAAGATAACTATCCTCTTCCTTTAATTGACGATATTTTAGATTGTCTCCAAAATGCTAAAATATTTACTACTCTAGATCTAAAAAATGGATTTTTCCATGTCGCGGTAAATGAAAGGAGCCATAAATTTACTAGTTTTGTTACTCACAATAGGCAGTATCAATTTAGACGAATGCCTTTCTGACTAAGTACTTGTCCTTCCACCTTTATGCGATACATAAATGCCATTTTCCGACATCTGATTTCGAAAAGTATTGTTCTCCCATATATGGATGATGTTGTTATTCCCGCTGCTAATGAGTCCCAAGCCCTTGAATATCTAAAAAATGTTCTAGAGGTAGCTTGTAATTACGGACTTGAAATAAATTTTAAAAAGTGTCAATTTTTACAAAATAAAATTGAGTTTCTTGGCCATATTATAGAATACGGTAGATTGTTTCCTTCCCCTTCAAAAACTAAAGCTGTTATTAATTATCCAGATCTTAAAAATATTAAAGACTTTCGCCGATTTCTTGGTCTTACTGGCTATTTTAGAAAGTTTTTACCCTCATATTCGACCATAGCAAAACCTTTGAGTGACCTGCTTCGTAAGGAATCCCCTTTCCAAATTTATGCTGAACAGCAGGCAGCATTTCAAAAATTAAAATACTTACTTTCCCAACAACCCGTTCTAAGTATTTTTAATCAAAATTCTCCCACTGAGATTCACACTGACGCGTCAATTGACGGTTTGGGTGCAGTCCTACTCCAAAAATCCATACATGACAATCAGTTTCACCCTGTATTCTGCATGTCAAAAAAGACATCAGACAATGAAAGAATGTACACTAGTTTTGAACTAGAAGTCCTTGCAGTGGTCGAAGCACTTAAAAAGTTTCGCATCTATGTACTAGGAACATCATTCAAAATTATTACTGACTGTGACGCCCTCGTCAAAACACTAAGTAAAAAAGAGCTTAACCCCAGGATAGCCAGATGGGCACTTTATCTCCAAGAATTTAACTATACTATAGAACACCGTACAAGCTCAAAGATAGCCCACGTGGATGCTCTCAGTCGACCTTCACATTGTATGCTAATACAAAATAGTGTCCATCTTCAATTTATCAAAGCACAACAGGCTGATGACCAAATAACAGCGATAAAGAGGCTTCTAAAAACAACGCCGCATGATAACTATATCGTAAAAAACAAACTTCTGTACAAAATAGTCAATGGCACCGATTTACTAGTGGTACCTGACGAAATGCAGGCTAATATCATTAAAACTGCACGTGAACGTGGCCATTTTGCTGTTCTACGCACACAAGATTTAATTAGCAAAGACTTTTACATCCCACGACTTAAAGACAAAGTTGAAAAATGCATTCAAAACTGTGTTACATGCATTCTCACAAACCGAAAACGTGGTAAACAAGATGGTATGCTTAACCCGATAGAAAAAAACGACTTACCACTCCATACATTTCATCTAGATCATTTGGGTCCTCTAGCGACAACTTCTAAGAAATACAAGCACGTTTTTGCAGTGATAGACGCATTCAGTAAGTTTACATGGCTGTATCCCACTAGATCTACGGACGCTGCAGAAGTCATAAAACGATTAGAAAACCAACGACATGTTTTCGGAAACCCCGCTAGGATTATCACTGATAAAGGATCCGCATTTACTTCCTCCGCATTTGAAGATTACTGTAATAAGCAAAACATCCTTCATATCTCCATTACAACTGGTCTCCCAAGATCTAATGGCCAAATTGAAAAACAAAATTCCACCATCATTGCTGTGCTATCAAAACTTTCTGTCGACGATCCTGAGAAATGGTACTCTCACGTACCCCACCTGCAAGAAATCATGAACTCAACTTTTCAAAGAAGCATCAAGATGACTCCATTTGAACTCCTTTTCGGCACCAAGATGAAGTCTTGCCAGGACATTGAGATAGTTCAACTTCTTAACGATGAGATTACAGCTCAATTCCAAGAACAACGTGATGCTCTCCGTCAAGATGCCAAAAAGCAAATCTACAAGGTTCAAGATGAGAATCGCCGCACGTACAATCTCCGGCGCAGACAAGCTCATAAATATCAACTACACGACCTAGTAGCAATTAAACGCACTCAGTTTGGTCCAGGCTTGAAACTTAAGCAAAAATACCTCGGACCATACAAAGTTACAAAAGTCAAGCACAATGACACTTATGACGTAGAAAAGTGTGATTTCGTCGACGGACCATCAAAAACGTCTACTTGTGATGAATTCATGAAACTCTGGCCAAACCAAATTAACTCTACATGATTTCTCCATTAAAAACTGTTCACAATTTTTCTTCCTGTGAAAGACTTTCGTTATAGACATTATCAACAGACTTTTTATTTATTTTTGCTCCCATTTTTATTTGAATGACTCTAACATTTTCTTATTTCATTTTAGTACAAATTTAAGTATTTAGAAGAACGAGTATCTTGCTTGAATATGTTCCTGTGTTCCTTATTCCAGATTCTTATTTTAGCCTTGATCTTATTTGTATCGTTAACATAATTTGTTTTACCCCAGTGGTAATGTATGAAATTTTTCCTATTTATCAATTATTACTTTAAATTTGCTCATTTTTCAGTATTTTTGTAATTTTTCTTTGATGATATTTTGTGTTGTGTATAATTCTTTTATCTACTGTGTATATTTTTATTTTATTACTATATATCTGTACCATTTTATCATTGTAAATAATCAGGCGAGGTCGCCTTCCCGGTCATGATGGCCGATGTAGGGTTGGATATGTGCGATGTCACAACCCCTCCCCCCTGTACTTAGGGTGGAGTAGTCCACACTGACGTCACACCCCGCCAGGAATGTCCGACTGAAGGACACACGGGAAATGAGGCAGACGGACGTTAGAGACGCTAAGCTCTAGACGTAGGAGGAAGACGTTCTCCTTTGATGTTTACTACAGTTTAAATATTTCATCCTTCATTTTGTTCAATAAAGCATTTATCATTATCAGGTTGTAGTCATTTTCCCATATATATTTTCGTATAACTCTTAGGTCTGCTTTCAATCATACAAGGAAGAAAAATATACCACTAAAATTTTTTTTAAATCTCTGTCCAAATTCCACTTTAAAATCCCGAGCGTATTATAAATCCCCTGTTTTCTTACTTTTCTTCTCTAATCAAGTTTATTGCAGTTAATATTATGCAATAGAATACATTTGAAAAAAAAAAGAAAAAAAATCTGGGTTTTGATTATTATTATTATTATTATTTTTGAATTTGGCAAGTATTCTTAAATATTTGTTAAACATCTGAAAATTCACATCAGGTGCACTAAGCGGATCACAAAAATATTTTCAATAATCGGATAAAAAGAGTAAAACCAAGGAAAACATTTTTTATACTCTTCCAAATGCATGTACTTTAAAATCTTTAAATAATTTTCTTACCAGGGACGTCTTAAGCAGGGGGCGTCTTAGCTACCACTGTATGAGCAATATCAATGATACGGGGCCCCCAAGGGCAAAAATTACAGGCAAAAATTCGTAAACGATTAAGAAAACCAAAAGAGGGCCCCCAAGGAATCTTCGATACAGGGCCCACTCAGAACTAGCTACGCCAGTGGTCTTAAGGCAGGGGCCCGGACCTCGGCCTAGGAGGAGGCCTCGTCTCTTTTTCGACTCAACCTCAATAAGATCATGATTTAAATGATTTTTGTGGTACTATGTTATTCCTGGACATACTCTGCGAAAACTGGGAATTTCGAACTATACGCCTACTGGCAACTGTGGTAAGACTGCGTTATTATGTGATGGCTGTCATTCATGTCTAGGTCTAGGCCTACCATTATACACCTTTATCACTCATTTAGTCAAAAGGTGGCAGTCGGTTTGTGCTTATATTTTTGAAATTGTGAGTCAAGCACATTTATTGGTTACGGGTTACCGTATGTTCGAGTATTTGACAACATATGCTATGTACTCTCTACTTTTAAGGGTCACAGGTGGGCTCTGCTTTTGCATGGGGCTCAGGGCCTCAAGAAGTCTTAAGACGTTCCTGTTTCTAGCAAATAATTTTTTAAGTCAGCATTGCAACTTTAGAGGGCAAAGAACACATGAATCTCCTACTTTTGCGAAAGGATACATGAAACTTACCTAGTGGTCTTCAGAGGATTTGTGAAAGGGGAAAAAAGCTTTATTTAAAATCTCTTCGTTCCCTCAGAAAGTTTGACTAGTTTCTTCTCCCCCCCCCTAATCTAAATTAAATTATTTAAAGTATTATTAAATTCGGTAAGAAAAACTAAATTTCTACTTTGGTAGGTAGTTCCTGCCTTAATGTGTTAATCTTTTTTTACAAAAGTAAAAGTTTGATCACAAGTAAAAATATATGACCAACTAAAATAGGAAAAATACAATCTTTCCCCCGTACTATAAATTAAATTATTTAAAGTATTATTAAATTTTTATCGGTAAGAAAAGCTAAATTCTATAACTAGTCTTATTCTTAAGTACCAAGTACTCACTGGGTAATCCATTGATTTCTTCTAGATATTTAAAAAAAAACGCGCTTCTTCATATTCCAAAATCTTATGAGTGCACTTTCCTTTGGTAAGCCAGTACGTACAACATTAAAGAGTATTTAATCTCTACATGAAAATTTCTGTAGCAATTCAATTAACTAAATGCATTTGAAATAAATTTTGAGGGCTTCTTTTTTGACTGAAACAACCATGTTTCAATAAAATTGTAAAAAAGGGTTTTTTTTTATTTCTACCTCTGTAAATCTTTTAATTGTTCAGTAAATCTTTACGTGCCACTGCTACAACTCCGCCGTGCCACACTGTAGCTCGCGTGCCGCAGGTGGCCACCCCTGCTGTAGAAGTAAATTCATTACAGCATTTAAAATTCAAGTTAGATTTATAATTTCTTTTAAAATTAGATGTAGTTTAAGAATCATAAATGTCCAATACTGTTGTTTTCAGGTAAAAATTTTAAGAAATGTTTATCAAATTAAAAGTTTTCTTCTTTTTTATAGTACAGAATTATTAAAAAAATGTATGATAGACATTCAAACTTTGCAAGTTGACTGCATTATTGTCACTGTAGAGCAGGAGTCTCCAAATTTTTTCCAGCTTCGACCCTTTTAAAAAATTTTTTCTTCTTGTACCAAGGTATCTTAGCCCCCCAGTTTTAAACGTATTAAATAATTTTTGTTGTTGTTTTCAAGTACATTTCTGGTTTCAGTAATAATAATAATAACCTTTTATTTTGATAAATATGACGAAATTGAATGCGATTGGAGAAAATCCTACTTGAAATTGAAATCCGCATATAAGATAGTTCTAAAACGAATTCTGTTACAAAAAACAAAAACAAAATTACTTTATTTACTTAAGTTTTTGTACGATTTTCACCGGCTGGGTGGCGTGACTGGTTTGTCGCTGGCCTTCTGCACCTAAGGTTTTGGGTTCGACCCCGGCTCAAGTCGATGGATTTTCATGATGCAGAAAGTTGACAACGGCCATGTGGTATGATTATACGTCATGTAAAAGACCTTGAGTGTATGATTGGCTTGTGTTCTCTCGGAAAAATTAAATCCTAGTACAGGTTCGCATCGTTCGAGCTCAGGTACCTCCCTCTAGGGAGGAAATTGGGCGTCAAAATTACCCGCGGCGATTGGTATTCGCCTATAGGGTGCAGCTCTAAAAAGAGATACCAGCTTCTTGGGATTGTACTACTCCAATGAAAAACTCTAATCCGCAGTCCATTAGAAGTAAAAAAGAAGGAAAAAAAATCTTTCGATTTTCTTTTTTTTTATCTGAATTTATGTATTAGAAATTTCAACACGAAAATTGTTTATCCAGATAAATTGAATGTGCTCAAAAACTGGTCTAGACTATGCCAAAATATATTTTTTAATGTAGTCAGTTATTGTAATGAATTGGAAATAATGAACTTTTTCTAAAATATTTCAAGAAAGAAAATAATTTAAATAAAGTTACACTATTCATCCCATTATTCTTATCGTTAAGCTGTTTAAAAAAAAAAGGATTTTAATGCAACCGCATACTGACATGTCACAGCAAATTGTCCTGATCAGGACAACTTTTATTAAAGTATATATTTTTTTAAAAAATTAATCACTGTACAAAATTCTGAATGTTTGTATTTCGTACTCATTGAGGATATTTAGCTAATGTTGTAAAAAAATTTTACAGTAAAAACGATTGGATAAAAAAAATTGAAGTAGAGAGAGAGAGAGAGAGCTGAAAAAGATGATCTTCAAACAGGAAAAGGGACCATATAATGAAGTAGCAATAAAACGGTTTTCTCTGTACCACTTGTGGGATGGGTAGGGCCTTGTTGACAAAAGAGTGGGTAATCGGGTCGTGTCGTATAAACGATGCAACAGAAAATGACCTAAAAGTTGACTTCCACCAAACGGGAAAGACGCAGAACCTAAATTGCATCGTTTTCTTAAGTTTTGGACAAAAAAAAAAAATAGAAGGGGATAGAGCCTCGAACACCTACTGCGGGGGGTGGGAGAACAATCAGAACCCATCCTTGAACTGGTATAAGGGGATATTTCTAACACCATGAAGCTATTTTCTTTCATCATATCAGCTGTGACAACATGATCGTCAGAAACTAAAATAAATTAAAGAAAAATTGGAAGAATAAAAGCACGAGGAAATTGTTTATTCCGAAGTCAAGAAAATAATAAAAATTAAGAAAAAGAAAGCATGTACTTTATCTTTAAGAAGAAACTATTTACCTCCGACATTACGATCAATACTGTATGTGTGCCGGTCCATTAGATACACCAGGAGTGGACAAATAGCGGCCCTCGTGCTAGGTGCGGTCAGCAAAGAGATTTTCTGTGGTCCGCCAAATCAGAAAATCCGCTTTTGGGATGGGTTCTGATTGTTTTCCACCTGCAATAGGTGTTCAAAGCTCTATCCCCTTCCATTTTTGTCCAAAAGAAAAGGATGCAATTTAGGTTCTGTGTCTTTCACGTTTGGTGGAGGTCAACTTTGAGGTCATTTTTCGTTGCATCGTTTCTACGACACGACCCAATTGCCCCCTCTTTTGTCAACGTGGGCCCTACCCATCCCACAAGTTATACAAAGGAAAACTGTTTTATTGCTGCTTCAATATATGGTCCCTTCTCCTGTCTGAAGATCATCCTTTTCGGCTTTTTGAGTTCTTTCCTGTGGAAAGTTGTGGATTCAGACTGTTGACCAGAAAATTACAAAGCTAAATTACCAAAAATAGACTAAAAAATGGTACTCTGTAATGCATAATTTACAGGGAAAAAAAAATTATGATTAACTTTTGTCAAAGAGTATTTTAAATTGTTTGTTATTTGAAAAATAATTGATATTTTAATTGAAAAATAATTTATTGTTAAATTTGTAAGCCTTTAAAAATAGTGAGTATGTTTAAATCAGTTTTAATATTCACTATATGTACTCCATTCACATTGACTGAGTTACAGCCCTTTGTAAAGAACGCAATGTTACAATATCAACAAGAATTGTCTTTTACAGCATGATACAAAGTCTAACAGTATCTGGTTGAAGCATTTAATATCGACATTTGAATGTTAGTAATTAATGTACATTGTAATGTTCCCCTGCATTTATATGTTTTCTGAAAACACATATATACATGATATATAAGTTTCACTCCTATTGGACACTTTTGGTATTAAATTTTGCATGGTTAACAGTGTAATTTATAATACAATTTCTCCTATGAATATAGTAACTTATATAAAGCACTTTCCGATTTCTGTGTTTTTTGGTACAGTTGATCTATCATTAGAAATAGATGTTCTACAAAAACATAAAAATCACAACAGTATTTTTATCATCATATTTAATACAATTTCTCATGTCTTGTATTGAAAAGAAATATTTTATACTTGCAACCGTATATATGATGATAATCTCTGAGAGTGTTTTGTTAATTAGAATTGTACGTTGAGAAAGAGAGTTTGACGGTTCCATGTTTCATGGTCTAAATATCTAATAACACCTACTAAAATATTTTTGAAAAGTCACTAGTAGGCACACGTCCAAACCGTTTTAGCTCTACAGTAATAAATGAAACCACTTTTGGAACATTTCATTATTGCCAAATTCAACATTAGAATAATTATTATTCTAGGAATAAAATAAAATAAGAACGTATTTACGACACTTGGGGTTCTTTTATTCTTGGCGTAAAAAAAATGTATGTTAAAAAGTAAATGAATGAAATAATAACATAAAATTTTATGCACTTTGAGTGTTGACTGTATAAAATCAAACCTAGTATATTCACGCTTTTATGAGCATGACTTTAGTATAAAATTTTTTTAAGATCATATATTTCATATGACTTCTTCAATGGAAAACTATGAAATGTTAACAGCATATTTAATAGTATTTGATCCTCGGCTACTTCCAAAATTGAAAAAGTGTTTTTTCTAAAACATAAAATATTTTTGTTATGTCCTTAAAATCATAATTTATATCAAGAAAAAAATAATCATATAAATTTAACAAGGGCATAAAAAATTTAAAAAAAATATTTCCTTTGAAAAAATAGTTTTTAAAATAGCATAATAATTTTTATTTATTAATTTTGTTTGTTTATTTTCATGCACAGAAATTCTGGGTAATTTTAAGTACTTCTGCATTCTATCCAGGACATCTTATTGTTAGTTCAACTATTTTTGTTTTTAACTTATGCTGCCATCTGCTGGCTAGATTTGAATCTATTTAATGTTTTAAAAAGAAATCTTAGAAATGTATTTGCTCATTTAGCAAAACATTAATTAAAATCTAATATATTTAAGAAAAACATTGACTTTTTTCTTGAATAAATTCTAAAAAAGTCATTTTTTTAATTCATTACAGGATGTATGTTAGCACGTGTGTGTTAATTATTTTGTGAAATAAATATGTCAAATATAAATCAGAATTACACTTGTAAGTAATATTGTTTTTTTTTTCATTTAAAATCAATGCTGTCTTTTATTCTTTCAACTACAAATTTAAGCATTTTTCAAAATTATTTTTCATTTGATTTTAAAATTTTAAAATTAAATTTGCTTACTAAACACCAAAAATGTTTTAAGGCATAGGGCAACTGGACCCAGGGCCTCGGCTTCGTGGACCTCAATACGATCATGATCCGAATCATTTTAATCTTTTTTTGGGTGGATCCTAGCAGGGCACTCTTCTTGGCGACAAATTTTTTGGAGCTAAATATTTGGCGATAAAGTTTACATTATTGTAACCCTATTCGAACCGGAATAGTAACCCTATTCGAACCGGATTTTTGGACAGCGGTCATTTTTTTCCCTGATGGTCAACTTGAAGACGTGTTACATTTTTCTAGAAAGCTAAAATTGAAGGAATGAGGGGATTCTTTCTTTCTTTTTTTTAAATGAAATAACTGCTGAAAGAATATTTGTTAGAGAGAAAGGAAGATGCGTTGATAAATTCAATTTGGACAATGTTTTTTCTCACTATTGCATCTTAGAAACACCGGTTTTTCTGTTTTTTTCTTGAAGCCATATGAATACCACGTTTTCTTTTTAAAGCTCAAGGAATGGATATTTTTTTTCCTTTTGAATGAAAGATGTAAGAAAGAAATGCTTGCTTTAAGAATGTGTGAACGATTGAAAATATTTTGGTAGGTATGGATGTCCGAAATATGAAAATAATTTGTTTTTTAGAGAAATGGAGATCGTTAGTTCATCAGCCTAAGGCATTCATATTGGATTTCTTTTCCCATTGTAGCGATTTAGAAGCGACGCTTTTTCAGTTTTTCTTGTTGAAGCTGTTTTAGAAACCACGTTTTTTTCGTAGAAAGACGAGACGGATAGATTTTTTTTCTTAATAAAAAGTAAGACAGTAATGATTGTTTTTTGTGTGACTGAAGGATTGATAGAATCTTGTAATGGATGCTTGAAATTTGCATTTAATTTCTTATTTTATGTTTCCTTTGTTGACAGTTTTGGAAACCACGTTTTTTCGATGTTTTTCGTCTCTTGACGCCATTTTGAAAACCACGTTTCCCCCTCTTGTTTACGTCTCTGACGCCATTTTAAAAAACGCGGTTTTTTACTTGGCGCCATTTGGCGAAATTTTTTTGTCGCCAAATACAGCAGTGTGTTGTGCTAGGATTTTACCCTTTTTTTTCCGGAAATATTCTTCTCTAAATTCAGATCACATCGGTGTGATCACTGGCCTCTACTGAAAAAGGGCTGCTGGTGGAGTCTACTTTTGCAGAGGCCCAGGGCCTCAAGAAGTCTTAAGACGTCACTACTAAGCCAATGATTCATCTTGAAAGCATGTATAAGTTTCCTATTTATCTAAAGAATAATTATACTTTTTATAAACAAAAATATTCATAGAATAAACAAAGCTGCGATGGCAATGTACGTAAAATTAAGTATGATAAGATTTTTTAAAAAAATAAGAAGTATAAACCTTATTACAAAATATATTATTGAATAAAAATCTATGCACTCTTTAAATATTAATAAAAATGAATAAAACGGTAACACAAAAAATGAATAAAAGAATATTTGAAAATCATTAAGACATTAGACAAAAGAAAAACTACATATTCATATTATAGAGCCATAGATCTATCTAAATCTTCTCAAGCAAAGAAAATCATATTTTGTTATAATAAATTTCTAAAAATGAAAATGACTTTAGCCTGGTTTTTACAATGATGGGGTGAATTTACGAAAACAGAACAAAGGCATTTAAAATATTTTTAAAATGTGTAAAATGTGAAATTTTGTTAAAGGCAATGTATAAGAATCATACTTTAAGAGAATTTTTTTAATGAAGGCAAATTGAAATATAATTTCAATAATAAAATACAATTTCAAGATATATATTTGCCTTTCTAGTAATCTAAAAGAGGATTTGGTTATAAGTACTAAAATATAAATCATAGTTTTGACAAGATAACACTTCCAAACTATGATTCTAAAATAATTCATTTGTAAATTTTATAATCCTTTCACATTTTAAAACACCTTCTTAGTAACTTGATATGAATATGAACCACAATCAAATCTGGAATATAAATTGGAAAAATAAGGGTGCCATATCTCTAATGAATCAGTAATGAAAGATATTTTACTTTTACCTAAGCAAAAAAATCCTTAGAAATTATTCAAAATTTCATACATTAAATGCCCATACATTAAAGCCCAAGAGAAGGGGAATGAAATAGTAATTAGGAAACTTCTTATTATTTTTTTTACTTGTTTGTTTTCCGTTATTTGGGTACATTCAGGGACGTTTTAAGACTCTTTGAGGCCCTGGGCCCAGAGAAATCTTTTCTGAGGCCCTGGGCCCCTATGCAAAAGTAAGCCCTTCTTGAGATCTTTAAAAGTAGATTGCATGCATTGCCAAATATTCGTTCAAAAGATAATTTGAAACAAATAAAAGTGTACGACTCACAATCTCAAAAAAACCTAGGCACAAACCAGCTTGCCCGATGGCTGCATTTCGACTAGAGTTGAATGATTTTCTATGGTATTAGGCCTAGGCCTAGATATGGACAACGGTCTTACCACTTTTACCAATTGACATGTAGTTTGAAAATCCCTGTTTTTTGGAGAATATGTACGGGAATACTATTTGGACCATTAAAATTATCCGGATCATGATCTTACTGAGACGAGAACGAAGTGAGGCCACCATCGAGGGCTCGGGCCCAGTTGGCCCATACCTTAAGACGTCCATGGTTGCATTGCATAGATACTTTATAACCATGTACCTGTTATATCATGTATACCAGGGGTCGTCAAACTATGGCACGCGGAGCTGTTCTCAGAGGCACTCTCCACCGCTCTACAAAGTCCTCTCTCTCCTCTCAACGCCTCACTCATTTTTTATTTAAAGATTTTTTCTAACTGTCAATTCTTTCTCATAAAACGACTTTGCTGATTCTGCTTCCGTGTAGTATATGTGCTTTATGTAAAGATCAGCAACACATCTTCAGTTAAAATGTGACTTATTCTTAGCGGAATTATGAAAAGATCTGGAAGATAACGATCGATAAATGAACAGCTATTTTTCGGAGTGATTTAATTGTTGGAAGAAAATTGTATGTGTTCTGCTCTCCACTTTTGGTTCTACATACCTAAGTGAACAAATTTTTTTCTGATATGAAATATATATTGAGTCCACAAAGAAGTTGTTTAGCAACCGAACATTCGAATTCATAAATCGAAAGTCACAAATTATACCCTTGCTATTGCGATATTAAGTAGAGCTTTACAGGAGAAGGTTCATAATAAAATTTTAATTATTTACTTAATTATATTGCAGGAATACTTATATATCTTACGTTGTTTATTTTTTATTTTAATAAATATAAAAATAATTATAATACATAATACATGCACAACTCTAATGTTTTTATTTATGCTGAAACATTTTATGTTTCTTATTTTTATGCTCGTTAATATCTTTAAATGATGTATAATTTTTTTTATAATACAATTCTTAATTTGTATTTTTGACCTCTATTTCCCAACTCTGCATCTATTGCCCCGGGAATCGAATTTTTTCAAATATTTCCCACTGCATGTCACCCTGAATCATTTTGGTACACTGGTTTGGCACATCACAGCTATGAGATTGCCCACTTTTAATCTATACGAATATATTGCTGTGCATATCTATTGATGTGCCTTTTTAGTTGTAATTATAATTTTTGTATGAAATAAAAGTTAGGAATGTATTGCTTATTTACCAAAAGAAATAAAACATTTCTTTTATTCGCAAGTTATAGATTAATTTACCCTACAATTTCTGTGTTATGAATAAAACGTTTGTTTTCTGTCCATTTCAGCTATAACTTGAATTTAGTTAATTATTCTTTTAAAAATTTTCTTGTTATATTATGAAAAATGAGCCTTGATATTTTGGGATTTAAATTTAATGTACTTGATTTGACTCGGCATTAGTTACTATTTGAGAGTAAATACGTGTACTTTTTTTCTTTTCACAATTTAAATTTGAAACTTTTATTTGTTTTAAAGTGAAAGTTTTGAAATACCTGTGTTTTCGAAATACTTTAAATGCATAAACAAATACTATTTCCTCAGTTTTTATTTGAATAGCACCTACCGAAATTGAATCCTTTTTATGTTATGAAATGTGAAAGTAATTGTATTTACGCGAATATCTATATATAATTAGTCATGTTCTTCACGTTAAGGCATTTTATAGAAATGAAAAATAAATGAAATTTTTTCCCCCTCTGGAATATTCACAAGAGTGCCTTTCATTTATAATCCTAATTTTCAAAAGAAAGCATAATAAACATTGCAATAAATATTTTCATCAAGTCAGTATAAGTTAATGTGATAAAAATTAGTAGTAACAATGAACACGATAAAGGAAGCGATAGTTTCTATGTTAGGATTTATAGTTATATCTTTTATGTTGACTAACAGATGGCAGCACAAGCAAATGTCTACCGGTTTCGACAGCCTATTTTTACAAGTATTTCAGCTTAGCACACACATACACACAACTATGAAAATTCTCTCTTTCTCTCTCTTTGATATATTTTTAAATCAACGAAATTTTTCCATAAAAAATCGATTCGGAGAAAAGGAAAATAATCTAATCAATAAAGATTTTTAGTCTGTCTTGGAGCAATAAATTACGAGCTAATTTTTACTTTAAATTACTTTTTGAGACATAGGAAAAAAATACCTGTAAAAATATATTTTGTTTTTTTGCTCTGTGTCAGGAAAATTGATAAAAATTTTGTACCTTTTTTCAGATAATCGTCCTTCTTTTCCTTCGATTTTATTTGTTGAACATGCGTAACACATATTGTTTAAACTGCACACATATAAATGGTTACATACATTTCTCCAGTGATTTCTAGAAGGTTGTACAGGGTAAGATTAAAAGAAGGAAAATGTTAATTTTTTTAATAGAAAAATTTGAATACATAAGTATGAAACGAAAAATTATTCAATTTAACCTTTTTTCTTACAGAAAGTGATTGAAGTTGTTCATTACATTACTATCTCAGAAAAAAATTGTTAATGATTTTAGTCCTTTATTATGTAAAAGGAATTATGGATTTATATAAAAAATACAGTTAATTCAAAAATGTAATTATAAAGCCAAAATATTTTGAATAAATTAATGAATGATTCTTCACGTATTGTTTTCTTTAATCAGCATTAATTGTTTTCCAATTTATAACAAGAAATACAACTGAATTTTCCGATAAACCAATTGAATGAAAGAAAATAGTAATTGGAAATGCAATAAAATTCTGAAGCAGTAAACACAAATGAAATTTACCTGAATTAAATATGAAATATGTTTCAAAATACCTGTCTCTTTATTTAGTGTTATGTTTATGAGTTTGTTAAGATACATCTCAGAATTGAACATTTTGAAATGAAAGACTTTAAGATTAAAATTAAAATGAACTTTAGTTAGAAGGTTTCAATATGAAGGAAATATGGAGCTTCAAATATACCCCCCCCCCCACCAAAAAAATATTTCTTTGTAAAAAAAAATTACAATCCGTATATCAAATTGTAACTTTTTTCCTATTTGATATAAGCACCTGTTTAAAATAAACTTACAAAAATTAGCAAAGTAATTAATTGAAATGTTCTATAAAATTAACTTTCTTCGAATCATTAATTGTCACAAGAAAACCTTATAGAAAAATGTTTCTTTTTCTCTTTTTAAATAGATCCCCATTTCTCAGTTAAGTATATATATAAATGTACAATAACATGTAAAATTTAAACCAGGAATGAATTTTTTAATATACTACCATGTAATTGTTGAAAAAGACCAGTTGTAAAAAGTACGAAATTGTTGCGAACAGTACATTAAAAAGATAGCTCAGTAGAAAGGTGATGCATATGCAAATATGCATATGTATCACTGATTCATATACATATTTGCATACTACTCTGATGTCATGACATCTACTGTAATGCTATGGCATCAGAGTAGATGTTATGGCACTCAAAGGAATGAAATGCACGCACTCAGGTCCAAAGCAACTTAAAAAGGCCGCATTTCCAGGTATTCCCTGATAGTGAAAGCGAAATCCTGCTTTTATAATTACAATCCTTTAAACATGGAAAAATGATCGGTAAGCTTGAAAATATGCGTAGTTTGACGAGTTCTACACAAGAGTCGACAAAAGTGTAGTTTCAAGAACTTGGAAAGCCTTGCAAACAATGGGTACAACTATAAGAAAGGTTGGAGGTGGTTAGAAACAACGAAAAGCGATGACCGGTATATTATTCTGCAGGAAAAAAGATACTTGAACAAAATACTACGTATCAATGCACAGTAACTCCATCGAACGACAAATATTACGGTTTATTGTGCCCATACTTCTGAAGAAAGGTGACCTGGACGAAGCCATTATGGCCATCAACGAAGGCACATCCTGTTAACTGATGATAGTTGTTTCTGTCTGAACAACAGTTCTCAGCCCCTGTTGATGTGAATGCAGGCAGGGACACGGTTTCATCTCACTAACATCAGAAAAAGAGTGAATTGGATAGGTTCTGGAGGGCTTATGTAGAAAGGCATTATGTTGAATGGAAGAACGGAGCTCCATATTTTGAACAGCTTTGATGAAATTATCCTCCCACATGTCAATTTGTTTCAAGATCCCATTGACCCACACTTTATTTTTGTTGGGAAAAAAAGCAGAGAGCCATAGTCGTAAAAGCTGGCACCAGTAGTAAAGGCGTTTATTTACCACACAACTTATAAATAAACCATACCATTCTGATGACATGTGCCGATCAAAATCAAAGTGGTTAGTGTCATTTGGATCACCTAAAAAGGATACGCTTGTACCTAAAGTACGAGAGAATTAAATTTTACAAACAATTTTTATGCACGATAATGTACGTCCACACAGGACCTTTGCTGTTGAGGAGAATCTAGAAAAAGATTATATCAGCAGAATGGATTGGCCAGAGTGCTTCCTTGATTTAAATATCATCGAGCAGAAGTGAGATGCTTTGAGGCATCGAGAGCATATCCTCCGTTGAACACAATAAAGCTGAGACAGATGATCCTCGAAGAGTGGCAACTGTTACCTCAAGAAATGCTGGATAATTTAGTATTGAATTTGAGCAGACGGTGCCACGTAGTAGAGTTCATATATCCTTTATTATCCTTCACTCTGTTGTTCTTCCTCATAGCCAAACACTGATTTTTACTAACGTTATTTTGTCAATGAAGGATTGTATAGTATTTTTTACTTGGGATTCGCGGAATGTGAGTTTTTTTTCGCTTTAGGTTAATGAATTTCTCGATAGTTTAAATCAAGGGTGGCCAACCCGTGGCCCACGAGATTCCTTACAACTTTTCAAAATACGACTATTTGGTACAATGCTTTTGTTTTTAGTGGGTATTGTAACAGATAAATACCGTAACTATTTCAATTTTATCACGTTAATTCTTTTACTGCAATTTTTTTTGAAAAGGAAATTTAATAAACATAAATCGCGCTCAGACTTAACGGACGAAAACCAACATCAATTACGATGCGCAAATGCACCCATTGAGATCGATTTGGAAAAACTTAGTGAAAGTGAGTGAGTGAATATTAACGTCTCACTATCTTAGCAACACGAGGAATTGTGGCGACGATCCGCGTAATTTTGAACCATGGTCAAGTGACGCGGACGGCACCTGTGCTGGCACCCCCCTTTCCTAACTACCACACCACACCAACGGGAGAACGTTTGAGCTCTCTACAGAATTAACATGCATAGCTCCCCTACACGGCGGGTTTTTAGTGGTACTGGGATCGAACTCATGACACGCTAGCCATGATTCTATGCCTAGACCACTTGGCTACCGCGGCCACAAACTTAGTGAAAGAGTTGTGAAACAAATATCTCAGTAATCAAATAAATTAAACATTATTCGATCATTGCATTATAATTATTATACACTCATGTCCAAAATTAAAGTCACAAACATAAAATCCGTAAAAACCGATGAACTATTCATTATGTTACCACGAAATTTGGCACAGAGACGTATCACAATGTGAGAGAGAATATAGCAACATGACAATATGGAAAAGATTTTAATTATGAATTAAGATACAAGTCATGAATCAAAGAAAAACATTTACCTCGGGAAAAATCTGTTTAATATGGAGTGTGACTAATTTGAACTGCTATACAAACCTCACAACGAACTTTTATACTGTTTATGAGGGTATCAATAAGTATTTGAGGCAACAAAGCCCTTTTTTCCAAAAGCGAGAATTTTAATTCCTGGGTGGGGGACTGCCCTAAATAGTGGCTCTTCCTAGACCAACCAAAACATATTCGATAGAATTGTGATCCAAAGACTTTGAAGATCAATCCATACGGCCATCATGAAATTCACCAACAATGAGAGTTCTGTGTGGCTGCACATTATTGTCCATAAAAATGTAGTCCGGGTTCAAAGCATCCAGATAAACCTCCCAAAGGTTTCTAGGATCTCATCCCTATGCCGATGTGTATTGACAGTACCCTCATCGAAAACGTACAGGGGTGTACGACTGCCCATCATTATGCCACCACACACAAGGAGTCCTTTGCCACCAAATCTGTCGATTGTTGTTTGGTAGGAGGGATAAAAGCGAGCTCCATTTTCTGCCCAGGTGAAGACTCGACGAGGATCACTTTGTCTGATACATTTCGACTTATCACTGAAAAGAACAGGCCCCCATTCTTGTGGTGTATCCACGACTGATGTTTTCAACTCCACAATATCCGGTCTTTTCTGCTGGATGCAGTCAAAAGGGCGCATCACACTGAACACTGGGCGTAGAGGCCAGTACGAGCAAGACTGTTTACCTGGAAATTCTTCTTCCAGACACAACAGCAAGGTCACGAGTAAGCTGAGGAGCCATTGCGCGCTATGTCGTCGTGCGCTTAGTGCCAAGTAGAGATCCTGTGCAGATGTCGATACTCTGTGGCGATCTTGGCTGACCTTCCTGATGACGGTAGTACTTGTTTGGAATTGATTCCATAACCGGGAGATCACTTAGGGGCCAACTGTAGTCATCGAGCCAGCTTCGCCTGAGACTGGCCCTCTTCAATCTTACGAATGGCTCTCCACCTCAAGGAATCATCTAAATGATTATGAGAAGCCATTCTCATTGCAAACGGACTGTTTGTTTTAATGCAATATTCACAATGTTGGAGGCAAAATTCCCATATGCTCGAATGGACTCAATCCAAAAGTTCAGCAATTACTAAATCTAAACATCATCTTTTCCTAAACTGAAGGTTCATATAGTACTGCCCGTTCTTCAAAATATATAAAATACAAATTTTATCAGTTTTACTGTAGTCATTTTAAAATTATGATGAAAAACATGCTTGTGACCTTAATTTTGTACATGAGTATATTTTCTATGTTGGTGTGCATAAAATATAATGAAAACAGTATTAATCTATATATATATATGGTTCTGTTTTAAACTTTCCTTCAAGTAAATGTTTGTAATGGTTCCAAATGTAATATAAAGTTAAATATTTTTATATGCAGCCCGCGGTATTGTAATGTTTTTCCGAAGTTGCCCGCGAGGTCGTTTGGTTTGGCCACCCCTGGTTTAAATACTTGCATATCTGATTTATGTGGGATTATTTCTTTTACAAATAAATGGGTATCAAGAAGAAAACTATCTAAATATTTCTTAAAATAATTGAATGTGTGCGTAATTTATAGAAATATCTACATGCTCTATTTATACAGCTATTTTCAGTTTTTGAGATTTTATATCATTCATTACGGTAACTGAAGTGTTCGTATGAACTTCAATATTTAGTCATTCGACTCTGCTATAAAGCCAAAATATTTAGATATGCCATCGTACAAATTTGAAACAAGAAATGTAAATTAATGGTTGATTATAAATTAAAAATGTCGTCTAAAAGTTTTTAAATAATTAACAAACAAAAAAAAAAGGAAAAAATTGTAAATATTTTTAATAAAGAGAATACTAGCGATAATTTTGTTCCACGAAAGAATTTTTTTAAAAATTAATCACATGTATCACAAATTTAAAAAAATGTTTGAGATTATCCATTAATATTGCTCAAATTACTTTTTTTCTTACCGTAATGTGGAATTTTTAAAAAAATATTTCCTTTTGAAAAAAATCATTCGAAATATCTCGCTCTAATTAGATACCAAATATATTTCAGTTTTCAAATATACTTTTTTAAATATCTTAGAGCAAATGATGCATATATTAGATAAGAAAAAATGTAGTCTTTCTTCTTCTACTTACAGAATAAATGTCTGACACCTTTGTAATCGCCATATTTGTTATAAACATTTCAGACAGACTTATCCCCGCAGAAACAGATTAGTGTACCTTTTACCAATTTAAATGAAATATTTCATATTTTTTTTAAAACCAAAACATGTTTGGATCTTAATACGCGAACTCTTTTTTTTTACACAGTTAATAAATTCTTTAAAAAATTGGGCAAAAAAAAAAAAAAAAAATAAATAAAAAAAAAATAAAATACATACATATTCAGTGAATTTTGAGACGCGTTTCTCAACTTTAAAAAATCGTGTAAGATGAAAGAAAACTAAATATTTTCCCAAAAAAACCACGCTAAAAAAGTAATAATGAAATCTTTATTACATATTTATAAAACAAAAAAAAATTCATTTTATTACAAAATAAATTTAAAATTAGTGTTTTGCACAGTGTTAAAAACTTCGCTACCAATTGCATTTGATAGAGTTATAATTTCAAAACATACAGCTGAATTTTGAACTTCCACTTTTGACCGCATGCTGGCAAAAATTTTTTACAAGCATTTAAGCATTGATATAATTATTTGATGGCAAAAGAAGCATGTGTAATACAATCCATAATCGTAAGCTTTCTTCATGCTTCCACAACAGTCAAAATTCTTTCTTCTATGAATCTAAAATATATTTAAACGTTTACCTTATGTACAACATTTGAAATGCTATTATAATACCCTGATTATACTGGAAATTTCACCATCGATTTAAAAAAAAAACTTTATAATTTGAGTATCAGTTTTTAAAACTTTATTGTTAATGTGGTGTCCTTCCCGAAGGTAAGGAATGAAAGTTGCCAGAGCCTGTGACGCAGGTTGGACTTCTTAACGACAGATGGCGACACCAACTATCTCCACAATTTAGACATGGAAATGGAGGTGAGGGAAATATTCTCCAGCCCTCTGCACTCATGGTTTTCCACAAGACCACTACAAGATTTCTCCACCACCCACAAGACTTTCGGACCCACAGATTTAACGAGTGATGAATACTCGAAGGGTATTTGGTGGCATCGGGCACCGAATCCAGGCCCTCTGGTCTGGAGTCCCATGCTCTAACCACTAGGCTATCCACGGCCCATAAACTTTATTGATATTATTTATTGCATTCTCTACAAACTGAAAATTTTAACACAAAATGTAGTTATACTAAAGAACGAAATGCTGTGTTCAAGTTGAAGTACAACAAAATAAAGAAAAAGGTGATTATAAAATTCGGATATTACTCGTAACTCCAGAATACAAAGTAAACAAGCCATGACGTAGACCAAGTCACTCAAACGTGTGTGGGCATCAGCCGACCGTCTTCTGATCATTCTGTCAAAATTAGAATGAAAACAAGAAAAAAAAAAATTTAAGTCAATTCCTACTTTGTTAGAAAAAAGTACTGACGCCATCTGTTGCAGCTATTTGTAACTTCACCAGAAATAACGAAGAATTAACTAAAAATTAAAAAGTAAAATTTAATTAATGAATTAATTGTCGTTCACTACAAGTTTAAAAAAATGTATTTGTGAACTTGAATGGATGAATAGAAAGTATTTTATTAACGGTTGAAAATTTGAATAAGATATATATTTTTATATGAATAGAGAGAGGGAGAGAGGTTAACTAATTGTAGGAATTGAAAAAAAATTGGGGAAAATCATGCTAGAGCAAAAAACTCGTGTAAGGAAGTATATTGGGAAACCGTGTTATTTCAAAATCTTTTAAAAAAAGAGCTGGTTGTATTTAATTTTCAAACATTACCTACCGTAAAATCTGGCGTATAGCGCCCACCTGAATTTTTGAATTTTTAGGCATACTCGCCGTATTACGTGCAACTCCTTTTTTACGAAGAAACCTGAAATGTAATTATGGTATTATTCCAGGTTTTTGATAAAAATAATATACTTCTAGAACTACAACTCTTTAAGTTCATAAGACATGACATTTCTTGCAAATAAACAGTATTTCGATAGATGTAGAAGACTTAATTTTTTTTCCTGCTTACCTCTTTCTTTTAAAAGCTATCATTTTTATATCCGGCGTAAATGCGCACCCGTAAATTTCGATCGTATTTTTGGTGTTAAAGTCACGCGTTTTACGCCGGATTTTACGGTAATTAAAATGAATATATTTTATAATATAAGAAAACATATAAAGATAGATGTTTGATTAAAAATAAAAAAAATGAAACATGATGTAACTGTCACATTTCTTGCTGTTACAAGATGAATTTTTAACATGATTTTTATTTAAAAAAAAGACAGTTCATACATCATCAAAAGTTAAAATTCTAATAGAATTTCAAAGATCAAATTTGAATAAACACGAATTTACAAATTTAAAACTATACTATAGACGTGTAATAAATCAGAATTAGCAACGAAAGAATAGTCAAAAGAGAAGGTCATGATTTTGGACAAAAAACATATATCAGCTATGAATACGACTCAGCTGAGAATGGCGTCAGCAACCAAATGATGGATGAGACTTTAAATACAGTAATTACCTTTCTCATATACACGAAAGTAAACTCTTAATCTAGACTTATATTTGAGACTGCGCATGATTGAAGAGGTGGTATGATTCTCATTTTCACTTCTTTACGGTTTATTTGTTTTGTAAATCACTATAGAAAATGTGCTGCCTTCTAGACGCTTTCGAATTTTTTCAGAAGAAACTATTTCGGTTTTTTTAATATATTTTTTTAAAAAAAATGTGAATGAAACTGTATAACTTCATTGTCAACTTCAATTGAAGCCTTAAAATATTTCAGTACCTTTTATATAGTAATGGTTAGATAAAAGTAAATAGAAGTTACCACAAATAGAGAGCAATTAGGGGCAGTCGACTCTTGATAATTCGAAATTGGAGGGACCAATGATAAACTCCGAATTATCAAGAATTATCAAAAGGGTAGAAAAACACTCTCAAAATACAAGAAGAGAGAATTTTTCTAGCACATTTAAATTTGAAACTTTTAATTTAAAATTTAGAACCTAAAATTAAAAAAGCGTATTCACAGTTTCATACTCAACTTGGATAGGCTCTTCTCGCCTAATCAGTTCGCCAAAATTCAATTAGTTTTTTTTTATATCGTCTCCTCCATCGCTCCTCTCCTTTCGCTTTCCACTCCGTCTTTCTTAACCTTTCTTCACGCCCCTCCAAATATATTTCATTCCTCATTGGAAATACAATCGTTTCGTACCCGGTTTCCTCAGACACTGTCCCCAGCACCATTGGCTCTTCAAGGCACGGTCCAGTCCGGCCCGTGCCCTGTTTGGTGCCAGATGCTATAAGTCACAGATAAGCCATAAATCTTCATGTCAGTCCGACGCAAAATACGCAGTCCCACGCATCTCTACTTCATAATAGTGGACCATCCTTTCTGGACACATGTGTAGTAAGGCCACTTATTAAACGAAAGATATGACGGCTGACAATAGGCACGGTCAGTCTATTGTCTACTTGAAGAAGGAAAGGAAGGCGTCTTTTCGCTTGTGGAGCCGGAAAACTCTAAGAAGGGGTAGCAGACAGATGGCCATCAAAGCGGCTATGTCGCAGGGGAGACACGCAGAAATAATACAACACAAAAAATGTAAGCTCTAATCTGTTTGCTACAGGACTCTACATGATAATGAGTAATCAAATTGCTTAGAGTTTTTTAGATAACTTCGAATCATCGCGTGTTGTAGTCTAGCCAACGACAGATTTTACTTCGAAATATTGAGTGTACTATTGTTTTAATTTGAAATATCAAGAGTTTTTCTAAGGACTGAGCATAACCTTCGAATCAGCGAGAGGTTCGTATTATCGAAGGTTTGAATTAGCGAGAGTCGACTGTATATCTGTAACTTCTTCATTTAGAATACAGCTTACGAAAAATCTTCTAGACCAGAACACTGACCTTCATCCACTAAGCTTAAACTAAGTAGAATAAAATATTTTTTTAAAATTAATAAAAGCAACCTTAAGGTTTTTAAAAATCAGTGACCTTTTTTAAAATACAGTAAGAAACTTCTTAAATGTGGTCCTGGTTCTACCAATCATTCAGCTCAAAAATGGAAGAAGATTGAAGTGTCTAATTACAGCTTATTGATTTGTATATGTTTTCAATTTTTGTTAATTGCTCTTTATAGTTTACCAGAAGGTGTATTGTTGTTTAGTACTGTTGTACGAAAGTTCAAACTTATACATAACGAAGCGGGAAATTAGCATATTCGTACAAGAATGGGTATAGATTAGGGGTCAGCAACCTTTAAGCTTTGGTGTGCCAAACCAATTACAAATATTATTCAGCGTGCTACACAGTAGGGCATTATTGAAATAATTCGATTCCATCTATAATGTATGCAGAGTTAGAGAATAGATGTCAGTAATTTACATTTACAGTTTTATAATGTATTAATTTTGCATCATCTAAAGCTATTTCTAAACTGCATAATATAAAACTATTTCTTCAACAAAAATTTTTAAAAATTAAAATTTACATTCATTATATATTTTTAGAAATATTTATTAAAATAAGAAATAAATAACAAAGTATTTCCCTTCATTAGAGTTAAATAAAGAGATAAATAAAAACTTAATTGCGAACCCACCACTCTACTTTCATATCGCAAAATCAGGGGTATAATTTGTGACTTTCAATTTGACACGATTCTGAGCATTCAGTTGTTAAACCATTTCTTTGCGGACTCGAAATTTTTTTGATATGAAGAAAGATTTTTTACTTAGATATGTAGAACCAACAGGAAAAAAGCAAAGTACATATGTCTTCTCTCTTTAAACAAATAAATGTTTCCAGAAATAACATTCTGTGACTTACAAAATAGCTGTAATATAGCTGTTTTGAATATGTTTGTCAAATAAGGTCCATTAAAAATTTATCAACTTTCATTCACTCAAAAATTGACAAATGTGTAGAGTAGGGCTGAGTGCCACTGTGCATTGTTCCGCGTGCCAAATGTGGCACACGTGCTACATGGTATAGATTACATGCCGACCCCTGGTATAGATTATTATATAAATAGAAAAACATTTCCGGGTTTAGAAACTACCTCTCTGTTCGTGAGTTCTGATGTTTTGAATGAAAATTCAAGGCTTAATACTCAGTTTACATCACTCTATAATATAAACAAAACTTTTATCTCTTGCTTTCAATAAAGTGTCTTCTCTACCAGCTTGTTTTACTCTCATATTTATGTCAAATATACTTGGTATAAATATGTGTCATTGTTAGGCTAAATTATTTAATATTTAAATAAAAAACTTTAACGGCAAAATGGTTAAATTCTACGACCAATTACACTCAGAGAAAATTATAATCAAATAAAAATGAACGAAAGCAATATAAAAGTTTATCTGATGAACTCAAGAGGAAAGTAAAATTACAGGAAAAGAACTCACGTTTGGTAATTAATTACTTTTAATTTCGTAATTAACAGGTAATTTACCTGACATATTTATAAAATAATTGAGATTAAATGCGTTCATTTGTACATTGATTTAGATAAATTTAAATTAATGAATTCTAAGTGTGAAGATTTCTATATTCTAAAAACAAAAATAAAATTTCTGAAAAATACTTGTTTTATCAAAATTGCAAGGGTGGTAAAAATTTAATTTAAATAAGAATGCTTTTTAAATATTATTATTCAATTTTAGGCTAAATTATTTTACGTTTCATTGATACTCGTCTATAAAAAGATCAAGATATTGAATGTTAGCTTTTTTGAAATGGATACATCACTGGCAATGAAATTTGAAATGTAATCCAGGATTATAAGAGTAAGTTGCTAAATTTTTTTGCCGGTTTTTCTTTTAAGATCGGTTGCGTAACATAAACCCCCATATCGCAGGGGGGGGGGCAAGGTTCTAGGGAGAACAAAGCCTGACACGCCAAGTACAGTTTGGGGCCCCAAACATAACTTTGTAGGAGGGTCCTAATATTTTCCGTTACCCCACTGTTTAAAATCATTTACATTCTCTTACATTTAAGTACATTTCTCTGCCGTATTTCAAAATTTGAATGTCCTTTTGTTGTTTTAATAACTTTTAAGACTGTCGGAAATATATCTTTCGTGGACTAAAAAGATGATGATAAATTGTGATTTAATTTTCCTTTTACGTAGAACCATTCATAGAAAATACAAAAATGTCTCAATAGCTAGAAATGCTCTGAACAGTACTTTTAACTATAATATTGTTGTTAATAGAATAAATATTTTGTAGAACACATAATGTAATTTTATGTAGCACTATTACAAATAATCGTAATGTTACGAATTTTGTATAAAATAATGTAAATAATTTGTATTTGGATGTGCAATGCCTTTATATTACTCTTTGCTATATTTATTTCATGATAAAATTGTAATATTCACAAGCAACGCCGTCCCTTACTTTATAATGGCGATTCAATGGGAACTTGGCGAAATATTGGCGATAGAGCTAAGTTGGCATCATTTTTGGCGACCAATTTGGCGACAATGTTGGCGAGTTCGGGACTTTCTGGATTCTTCTGGAAATTAGTAGAGAAATCCACTAATTTCACGATCTGTGGCGCGAGAGCATCTTTCCAGAAATTTCGGCCTCTGCTATAAATAGAGAAAGACTCGCCGCAACAGTCAGTTTGATTTCAACCAGCGAGTAGTGAGCATTGTTTTGATTAGCGATTAGTAGACTTGCCTTGAACTTGATCAGCTCGGCTGTGCTTGTGAATAGTCATTTACATACGTGTAATTTAGACACTGCTTATTGTGTCTGAGTGCTGTTGAAGGTATGAAATCCTTCTGTTATTTATTCTGTGAATTTTGCTGTTGAATCCTGTATTTCAAGGATTGATTTCCGACAATAAATACTCATCGCTCTTGAAGAATTGCCTTATTATTTACGACTCATTTTGCATAAAATCCTCGAACCCCGATCTACGTAACAGTATTGTAAAGCGAATCAAATATAATTTATTGTAGCAATGCTATTAATAAGCTTTGCAGCGTTAGATTGACTACCTGACCGGAACGTCTGCTCATGCACCTCAGTGTCCAAGACCGTGAAAACTGAGATGGGCACAGTAGACCCAAACCCTCTGTGGGTTGTTACACCACACTGAGTTTAGTTTTAGTTTATTAATAATGTTTAAATTATGGATGATTAAGAAAAATATTCAATAGCGTTTTTGAAGACTACATGCATTTTTTCGGTTATTACATAAAATTTTTAATACGCTTAATTTCAATCTAAATAAAGATGCTTGCTTATAAATCTCTAAAAGAATTAATTGTTCAAAAAACTTTAGACCAATATTTTTTTAAAACATTTGAAATTTATACGTTAACCAATTGGGGAAAATATATGAGTTGCAAGAAATAATACCAAAAAACCCATAGATTAGCAATTATTAAAAATTTGACATTTATATATCTAAAATTTAAAATGGTCAGCGAGGATAAATGATCAAAATTAAACAACTTGAAATTATAATTCTACATGCACTTGACATATATAAAGGCAGCTGGTATTGTATTAAAAGAAAAATTCATGAAAATAATTTATCTCTAAATTAATTTCAAGTATAAGAAAAATATAGAGAGAATTTTTTCGCGTGGATGCTTTTTAAGGTATAAAAAGTTTTGCATAATGAATTTCATTTTTGTCGCTTATCAAATTCTAAACCAACACATTTTACTGTACAAGATTAGAAAATTAATTTTAAATACTTTATGTAGTCTTATCAAATTCGTAAAATATTTTCTTGTGCGATTTGGAATCATGTCTTTAATAATAACATAAACAGTTACTGAAAGATTGTTGAGATTGTGTATTGATAGTATTTTGTAGTATTAACAGCCTAATATTGGGATGTCCTAAGATTTCTTGAGGCCCTGGGTCCCAACGCAAAAGTAGGCCCCTTGCCCTTATACAAATGCAGGACCCACCTATGACTCTTAAAAGTAGGCGGTACATAGCATACGTTGTCAAATACTCGTACAAACAATAACCTCAGTAGCGTAACGAAAAATATAAAGCCCCCCCCTGCAAACTCAGGGTTTGGGCCCCAAGCCCATATACGTATTTAGCGTCAGTCAAGTTTTTGTCCCCCTGGAGTCCCTGGCCTTCCCCGCAATGCGGGGGTGTACGTTACGCCACTGAATAACCCTTACAATTACACAAACCGGCTCGACTGACTGCCGCATTTTGACTAAATGGGAAATGATGTTGTATGGTGATAGCTTAGGCTAGTAGCGCACACAGGAATTTTTCAAGGGGGAGGAGGGGTCCAGAGTGGAAAGTTTCACTATTCTTGTACCATGCTTCAATACGCCGCCCAGCCTATTCTTTTGATTTTGTCCATTTTCGGGAATAAGAAACAGTAAAAAACTAATTCATTAAAGTGCCTGACTAGTTGTGGAGACATTTTTTAAAAAAATTTTGCTGGAAATTTATTTTTAAACTAATTTTTTGTTTAATTATAACTAAAAACTAATAAAAATAGCACAAAAAAATAATAATAAATTAATGTATTTTTTTTAAATGTGGCCAATTTTAGGTTTAAATTAGACGTTATTTGCACGTTACGTTAAACATAGTAAAATAAATTCTAATGCATAAAATTTTTAAAAACACATGTAGTTTTACTCAGAAAATAGTTACTAATGAACTGACCTAAAATCTTTGAAAAGTTTTAATTTATCACTGAACTAGAGGTCAAAAAGGGCACGCAATGCAAATTTTTCTAAAATTTCACATTTATCACAGAAAAACAATCATAAAAAAGGTAAACGTGCTGTTTTTTCTTAATCCCTACGTCACAGAATACATACTATAATAATGAACAATGATACTAAATTTCAGACAATTATCTACAGAACTTTTTGAGATATCATGCTTACCGTGTTGTAAAATATCGTAAAATCTGTTTCAGAGAAAAATGCATTTAAAGATTTAAAACTCAAAATTTAAAAACTATACCGCTAAAAAAACCTAAAACCTCTCTATATAAAAAAAAAAAACCTTTTGAAAGCACATATCAATATTATATTCTTTCTTCAAACTTTTATCTCTTAATATTTTTAACAATTTTGTAGTGTCAAAAAGCTTTTTCTTAAAGTCTAAGTACATAGCTTACGAAATACAGATTAGGCAGATAAAAAGCACTTTAAAAAAAAGCTTATTGCATTAAAAATAAAAAGTTTTACATAGAAAAACAAATATATATTCTTCCATGGTATTTTAGAAGTTAAGAAATATTTAATACAAAATATATTTGTGTTGTTTTACCATCAAAGATTCACGAAAAAGGTCTTAAAAAATATTGTTTATCAAAGGTTAACATAAATTAGAATAAAAATAATGCAAAGAAGTACTTTAAAACCCTCCATATGAATATACTAAGCCTTCTATTTTTTCATCCTTAGTACTTTTTGTTTTTCTTGTGGCTTTTCTTTTTTATCGAGACAATTTTATAATTGGTAGGCTCCAACAACCTCCATGTTCCCAGCGGAACCTTTATAGTGCGAACATGCATGTTTCGATGATTGGCTATTGCCTTTCGCACATATGTGGCAATATTGCGTCATAACTTCAATGTCTAAAATTTTTCCGGTTTCAACTGATATGGCACTTACACACCCATTCAGAGGTGAGTAGTCTCTGTGTTGCCAAGTACCATCAATAGGTATTCCACATTTAGTCAAATTATTTGAACCTTTGATTTCACCCAAGTCAGCATTGATGTTTTCTTGAGCAACGCGTTCAGTTACTTTCAACAGTTTCCTTTCTTGATTGCGGAAAGCAAGTTTTGACAGGAAAGATAAACCAAGGAAAGCACATAACTTTTTGCCAGCTGAAAATCCTTTGCGAATTATCCTTAGCCCCAAAACAAGTAAAGAGTTTATAAGACAAGAACCTTTCATCTTCTCTGTCGTAGGGGAACCTTTAAGGAAGGAGCACTTTTTGCACTTATGTTCATATGTGAGCATAATCCCTGACACAGTCTTCTATAAGTTCCAAGTTCTGAGAATAACAATCAGGGCAGCAAACTATGGCAAACAATGAAATTAAATTTGTCAAGCTGACAATTCTATTGCCTTCATCAGTTTCGAACAATCTTTTTGAGAAAATTCCCAAAACTTGAATGGCTTGATTCTAATTTTTTGGCACTGGCAGATTCAGTAGAATTGGGCCCAGAAGTTTCCTCATTCTCATTAATAGTAGCACGAGAATGGTATAACGATTTACAGTAAATTGGCGCTTTTTAGACCTCTCAGATCTTGATTTAGCCATAATTAATTAATATTTTGTCTTAAAAAAGTTTTTTTATAAAACATATCAAAATAATAAATTAAATGTGGAGAGAAAAATCGAGTAGCTAGAACATAAGCAAATCAAAAAATGACAACAAACCTGTAAAGTTGTTGCCAAATTTTACTAAAAGCTATTAAATAATTTTTAAAAATATCACCATATTCAGTTTTAATATTACCTAAATTGATATTTTATAAATAAACTCAATAAAACTGCAAAAAAAAGTAAAAATCTTTCAAATTGAGAGCACTTCCGGTTCGCTTTTGTCCTTCTCACTTGACATAAAAACTGCTATAACTTCGTAAATAATTAGAGTACAAACAAAAGTAAGGTATTTTCAGAAAGAAGAAAATTCAAATATTAAGAATATGAAATACAATTTTTTTTTGTGCCATTTTCATCAAAATTGATGATTTTGCACTAGTCAAGCACCTTAATGAATAATTAGCCTTAATTAATAAAATTAATTATTAATAACAAATACAATTAAGTTTTACGTACTACATATACAGGATTATAATCAATCGAAAAAAAATCAACGGCTTTGGGGGTTCGGACCCGAGGACCCCCTCCCTCCGCCGTGTGTGTGCCACTGGGTTAGGCCTATACATGGACGATAGTCATCACATGTAGCCAGTTGAAACATTGTCCAATATTCCCAGTTTTTCAGAGAATACAACCGGAAAAAGTAATTGACCATTGAAATTATTCGAATTATGATCTTATTAATGCTTAGGCCTAGTCGTAAACGAGACGAGGCCCCCAATATGGTCGAGGCCCTGGGCCCAGTTGGCCCATGACTTAAGATGTCCCTGCATAAGATATTTTACTGATAAAAAAGTTTTTAACAGTTATAATTCCGCTTAAAATAGACGAAGGTCACATATTATTTTAAGAATCAAACACTTTTTTCTTAGTTTTGTTTATTTAATTGCAGAGAAAATTAATGATGTAAATTACGTCTACAATACATCTAGAATACTTCTTATGTAACAGCAAGGTAATCCTGTTGTGTTTGAATTTTTACATAAGGTCAAATAAAGGACAAATTACGCGTACTTTCCGACTGAAATTATTTCCAAGGCATTATCAGTGTGACTGTCATATCGTTAATTATTCAAATCAAAGACACGTAAATTTGTGGTAGAATACTACAGGAAAGATTGCTCTTTTCAATGCCAATATTATCTTACAAATCTTTTTGTTTATTTATTTTCCTTTTTAAATTGTAGAAATTATATCTATAACCCACTGCAATGATGTAATTTGTTATACTTTCGGATTTACCATTTCTTCTTGCATTGTAGTAACTGTAGTATGATGTCAATTTTACGTCTTACACACCGGAAGAAAAGTATTAGTCATACAACAGTTTTGGTTTACCACAATTAGCATATCCGTCTTTGAAAGATTTTTTTTTTTTTGATAAAAAAAAAAATCTTTCCTGTAAAATAAATTTTGAAACAAGTTACCTGTATGCTGAATGTTTTATACGTCTCTCGTACGACATTATTAAGATGTTTATATATCTATTAAATTTATGGATTTTATATTGTATAAGCTGGTACTCTTCGCACGGGTGAATTGAAAAATTAAACAATGCAGGATAAAGAAGTTTTTAATGAATTATTTTTACGTGAATTGCAAATTAAACAAAAAAAAAAAGCTTTTTGCATGCCTGAGCTGAATAAAAAAAAAACTATATTTAATAAATTTTAAATCTGAAGGTCTAATAGCTGATAAAAAGGATTTTTTAAATTTATAACGCCTCGTAACTCTTGAGGGACTATTTTTAAAAACATCTTCCAAAGCTGATCTCTACTCTGCAAAAGTAACACATTGTTACAAATTTTGTGTTATGAGAGCTTAAAATAGTGAAAATAATTTATATCTGGATGTGTAATATGTTAATATTACTTTCTGTTACATTTATTTTATGTTAAAATTGTAATGTTCGCAAGCAATTCCTTATATTATAATGGCGATTCAATGGAAACAGCGAAATGGTGGTGATAGAGTCAAGTTGGCATCATTTTTGGCGACCGCATTGACAAATTGGTAATTCAATGAACGGTGCAGAAGTTTCTTCCCTGTAGCGCCACCTGGTGGGGACTTCAACAAAGAGGATAGCACAAAAACCTTCTCCACAAAAAAATACTTATCATGTCAATTTTCATAGTGATCGGTTGAACGGTGTTGGAGTGAAGCGATTTCATAAATACAAACATCCATTTTTATATATAGATAATAATAAAAAGGCTACTTGTGCATTTAATTTCTTCTTACTTTGATATCTGAAAAGTACGAAAATTTTCTGATAAAACTGTTAAATATTTCAAGGCTATTTGTATTAATTTGTTGGAATATTTGGATTTTTTCTCTCTCATTTCATTTGAACAGAATTGTAATTATAAAATAATGTTTCGAATTGATTTATTAATTTTATTTGCTTAATTTTTTTCTAAGAAGCATTCAATAAAGATGATTTATCGTTGTTCTTATTTTTTAGTTTGGAATCTAATCAAGTAAAGATTCTATAAATTTTGTTTTTAATTGTATTTGTGGTTCTGTATAAAAAAAAGCCCTCCTATTTTTAATGAGAAGTATTTTGATTTTTAAATACGTATATTTTATTGCAGAATTTTGTACTGTTTTGTACATTGGATATATGTTGAAAGTGTTTGTTTAACAAATATCGAAATCACATGCAATTCAATCATCGAATTATTTTACAATAAAACTTTATTTGAAAATGAATATGTTCAACAATTTAGTTTTTTAATAACTAATCTCAAAACAAAAAGAAAGAGAAAGCGAGAGAGAAAAGAATATGAGGATGAGATTGGTAGAAGCACTTAAAATGTTGTTGTGTAGTTTCTCATGCCGCCTTTCTGACGGTGTCAGTGAGTGAGTGAATATTAACGTCGCACTACACGAGAGCTTTTGGTGACGGACCGCGTAATTTTGAACCATGGTCAAGTGACGCGGATGACACCTGAACTGGCACCCCCTCCTAACTACCACACCACACCAACGGGAGGACATTTGAGCTCTCGACAGATTTAACGTGCATCGCTCCCCTACACGGCAGGTCTTCAGTGGTACTGGGCTCGAACTCCTGACACGCTAGCCATGATCCGATGCCTTGACCACTTGGCTACCGCTGCCACCTGACGGTGTCAGATTAAGGCTCACGAAATTCATCGCGACTAAGGGCTAGAGATTTACGCCGCCTGTGATTAGCCGTAACTTAAAGCCCCAAACAGATGACAGCATGATTTGGCTTGGTTCCACCCAATTTTGAGGGAAAACAACCAGGAGGTGGTCAATGGCCCCACCTCCCTTCCCCTTCCACTAACGTCACGAGAGGATTTGCAGCTCAACGGCTATTTAGAGTGCCCCCATGCTGCACAGGCACTATGCATTTGCTAACATCCATGCCTTTTCCGGGATTCGAATCCAGCCACAACAACACAGCAGTCAGCGTCACTAACTACTATACCTTAAAATGTAAGCCGAACCAATGAAAATAAAATAAAAGAGCCTCATCTTTAAATATAAAGACTCCTTACTCCGTAAAAATAATCTGTAAATTTCGTAAGAATTCGGCATCATTCAAATTAAAGAATACTTATCATTTTATGGAAATATGATAAAAAATGCAACATATGAGTAAAATTGGAGCAAAGAAAATTTTCCTAACCGAATGAAAAGGAATGAAAAGCATGAGAAAGAAATCAACAAACGCAACATTTAAATATAAGTTTATTTCAAAATGCAATAAAATGAGAAAATATCCTTAAAATTATGTGTTAAAAAAATTATACCAAAACTGACAATAGATTTGAGAAAGCACGAACCTGGGATGTCAGTTGCGTGTGATTTAAATCACATAAATGAATTACAAAAGAAAAATATTATACGCAATATGGAGCATAAATCACGTGTTAAAAACTAGGTGTGAAAGGACATACAAATTCGAGTACGATGTGATTGACGGAAGTATTAAGAGATTAACGTCAATCAAAAATGTCTTTACATCAACTCAAGAGATATGTGTTATCAACGAAGGACATACATTTATCAAAATATCAGGAAATGGGAAATACATTTCAAGAGTAAAGTAGCTTGAACACGTTTTTTGACATGGCTGTTTGCAAAGGATCTAATAAATTTGATTTGCAAATATGTGTCTGTGACTGGGATTAAATGGCTTACTGGAATATAAATAGCTTGAAAGGTAACTGAGAAACTGGGATAATTTAAAGTTTGAAGCAGAAACATTATATAAAAAATCATATCCAACAACTCATTTAAAATTGAATGTAGTTCATTTTCAATGAATAGTTAATTTCTTAATTAGAGGCACTCATTCACTAGTGATGAACCAGTTTGCTTTTCCTAGAACATGGGTCGGAATTGTAAAATGTGTATTGCCAAAACATATGTTAATGTGTGGGATTAGAGTACAAAATACATACACAAGCATATATAGATATAACATGTTGGTTTTTAAGATGGGGTAGTCAAGGAGGGAGGGATGCAGTAATTGAGGGATCAGTTGCATTGCTGTGAGCACACACACACACACATACACACACACACACACACACACACACACACACACACACACACACACACACACACACACACACACACACACACAATGTCATATTTAATTGTGTGAAAAAGTAAGGGCTTGGCAAGGTCTTTCGTCGCTTCAGTGGGTCGATAAAATAAATACCAAGCTTGTGCTTGGAAACTAAGCATTGGGGGTTTCACGCAAAACTGAACACTTGACCGGAACATCTGCTCATGCACCTCAGTGCCTAAGGCCACGTATACTGAGATGGGCACAGTAGGCCTTGGCTCTCATGGGCTGTTGCGCCACTGAGTTTAGTGGGGAGGGAAGGCTGGAATCTAGTTGGCCCAAAGCCTGACTAACGTCAAGTACGCAATGCTTTTTTAAGATCCGGCAAGGCACCCCAAACCTAATTTTGCAGAGAGTCCTTAATCAGCATTCTCCATAGGTAACAATTCTTCCTCAGTCAGACTCAGAAGCGTGCTCGAATGATGTTAGTAATGTTTTTTTGAAGCACACGAGACTGCTTCCTTAAAATAATCGCACAAAATGATAATTCGAGCACTTTAAATCGACATCCTGATCATCCTCTTTTTAACACTTGCTGGTGGCAATAAAGGCTCCTATGATGTGCTTCTACGCTAAAATGTTAATCATTTGAATCTGCCATCACGGTCACATATAGTAAAAATTTCAAGTGGTTTTTAGTTGCTTCGTTACAATTATTATTATAATGCAGCATTTGCGACCAGCAGAAAAAATATATTCATTTAAGTTAAAAAAAATATATAAAGACGATAAACAAAATATATAATATGAGCATAAAATAAGCCTGAGTCATTTTTTCAGGAATGAACGAAATGTTAAAACTAATTAAAAAGTAAAATTGAGCTTATTTTCGTAAGGGGACTTATTTTTAAGATTTAAGACATTTTGTATGTCACCACTTAAATATTTTTTTGGTTTTTATAGAGAAACTCTAATTCTACATTTGTTGGAGTATATCATTTGAATCACTAGTCAGTCATTGAAGAATAGGTACTTATTTCAGAGGTAAAAACACTTAAACCAAAATTTTTATTAATAAAGGGGGGGGGAGTAAAATTGATCCAGATTTAAAAGAAATAATTCAATGTCATCAGCTATCCAGACACTTCCGAGACTGACCTCGGAACTGCCATTAATTTAAATAGACACTATATTGCTTTCTTAAATGAAACGTTGTTGATGTGTTTCAAAGAAATTCAAAATTAAATTTAAGAAATACACGTTGACACCTCTTTTAAATGGGATTAGAATAACTATAGGAAAGATGTCCTTCAACTGAGAGAATACGAAACAAAAAAAAATCAATATCCTTTATCAGATAGGTCCATTTAATTTCCTTTAGTTTGTACTTGACCTGACATCCGCTTTCACTTAAAGCAATTTAACAATGGCTAGCTAAGGAAAACATCTTTAGATAGTTAATAAACCAGTTTTATGATTCTTGAATGAAATGATGAACGGAAGTTGAAATCCACGAAGGATTGGCTATCTTTTCAATGATTTCATACTCTTTGACAAGGATTTGGTTCGAGTAAATAACTATTCAACTATTTGAAATAGTTTAAATGCAGGAATTATGATAAAATATGTGACTAATACACCGGAAGTTGTTTGATTGTTAAATTCAATGAGATAAAGTCGCTTTATTATATTGATTAATTGTTCAAATACTTTTATAGGGAGCGTAGCTTGTTGATCATGACAAAAAAAAAAATGTTTACTCTAGTATATACAAACTGCTTAAATTATAAGGACAAAATATAAATTTCAACATTTACTGGATTTTTAATACATTTTTATAATGTAAGTCATTACATTCTATTGAGTAACAATTTATGGCATGAGAGATATATTAAAAGGATATATATTTTAATTTATTTAAAACTGTCATTGTTTTTCCTTATTGTATTTATATTTTGATTTAAGGTTTTGTTTATATTTGTGTAAAATGTCAATATTTTTATTCCTTTCAATCTGGAATATTATTCGTTTATTGAATCTCAATATCCATGCATCGTAAATAGTATAAAGTCCTCTTTTTAGAACATATAATTATATCAATTATTTTTTTGTGATGCTAAAAGCAATTGGTATCAAATTTATGTACAAAATTTTGGAAAATTATATTTACATTGTTAATTTTATCTTAGAGACAGGTCTAGATGTTTTATAAACTATATTTAATACATAAACATATGTAACTTTTACTTACATATGTTTTTATGTTACTTATGCACACAGTTTTCAAAGTTATTTTATTTCTTTATAATAAGCTCTTTGACAACACATACTTAATGTAATTCTTCCTCTAAAGGAAACAGAATACATATTAATAATCTATTTAAATTCAAGCTCGGATTTCATTATCAAAAAACGTGTGAAATATAAGAGAGAGAGAGTATACTCTTAATGTTAAAACTGTCTATACCTGAAACTAATCACATGACTTAACATTAAAGTTCGGGGTCAAAATGCAACTCAAATATTGTTCTCAATATAGAATTCTGATGCTTGTCTTCAATAGAGAGACTAGATATCTTAATTTTCAATGCAGAATAAAGCCTTTTTAAAGTAATAAAAACAAAATTATAAACTGGGCTGTACACCAATTCCTTTTGTATAAAATACACTCTATAATATAAAAAACAATGAACCAAGAAGGAGGGATCCGAATGGAACAAAATTGCTTCGGCACATACCTTATAATCGAATATGGAAACGATTAACTTTTTGCAGCCAGTAACTGACTAGCTAGGGCACCAGCATATTGCAACAAAGCATTCGTAAAATGTATAAAACAGAGGACATTCTAGTGTTAAGTCATACTTTCCTTGTGAATGTGGTTCCGTTGACCCACGTACACTATACCAAAGCCTCTCCCACGGATTCTGAAAAAAAAATGAGCAGATGTCATCATTTGAGAGCGGATGTGCAATTGAACAACAAGAAATCAAAAGATTGCTTGACATTTGAGTCAGAGGAATGATACTATTTGACAATGTTGGTGTGAATGGGTGAACTATGGCCGCATTGAGCGTCAAGAAGGTAGCGGTTGACCGAGATTTACAATAGAACGAGAGAGCAGAATGGTCATCCTATCGGCGCTTACTGACCTTGATGTGTTTTAATTACCCAAACGATCAGAAATGCAATGACCATTAGTGAGTGACTCAGCAAACAGGGGCTAAAGTCATAGAAGTCATTGTACTGATGGACCCACAATGCAATGATATTACACACCATTTGCAGTAGTACCGAGTGCTTTCGACTTCTCTCGGATTGGGATAGCATTGCTTTTAGAACGAGTTCCACTTCGAAATGTGTCCCAATGACCAGCGATGATGTGTCTGCAAATGTCCAGGACAGGGGTGGAATATTCACCTCACTATTATCAACCACAAAGCCCGAAATTCGGGAGTTCTGGTACAGGACGTTGATAGTAGGACTTTTTTGGTAGTCATACAGAATAAACTTACAGCATGGCAGTAGTGCTGTAATTTCTTTCATAGATCTCTGGACTTGCATTTTCATAGGATAATTCCCAGCTGCATTTAGCACGCCTTTCTACTATATGTCCTCGTACTTTAAGAACACTTTATGGTCAGGATGATCACCATATCTCTTCCTAATATAGAAAGATTGAGCTTTAGTGAGCAGACGTCTCCAGCCATGTCTGGATCGCGTCGATCTAACTTACTAATTAGAACGTGTGTGTCATTCAATTTTGGAGGAGAATATCCAATAACTCTATGGATCATTGCCCAGCCAGATAACAATTTACATAAGGGACAGAACTGGGTGAACACATTATTGATTTTTATTTATTTAATTTTTTTTCTTGTAGTTAAAAAATTTTATTGACGCAATTCACCAATACTTACTATTTTACATAATGTACAGGATATCGTGGCACATATTTAAATCTTCTGAGAATTTGAAATCTATGAACTGAATAAAAGGATGACAATCTAGCACAATTAAGGACATTTTAAGATCTTGATCATCAATAACACAATGAAACTTTTTAGTATACAAATGAATCTGAAAATGCTTTTCTTTCGCGACTGATGTAGTTCGAAATATGTTTATTAATGTTCTCATCTCCAACTATGAAAATATTATAAATATGCTCATATAAAACTCATTTTTTGCCATTACTGAATCCATTTCATTTGAATATTCCCTTATAATTAAACGAATTCGAGAAAAATATTCAATTGATACAACACCCATTCAAAGAATTTACAGTTTCACTATCATCAAACAATAACAATTGAAGTAAATTAAATGGTTATATAAATCGATAGCTTATAAAACCTTTAAGAAGCCTGTTTCATTATTATACACATTCAATTAGATTTATTTAAAAATCTACACGGACAACTCCCTTATTAAAAGCGGTATGTATGTTAACTGCATTAAGGGATTATATGTGATATCTTTTAATAACAGTAATTGAGGATTAGTTCTGGCTTCTACTGATGAAAGCTGATGAATAATTATGCATTAAAAGTAACTTATGGTATTATAAGAATACAAATTATTGAAAAGGAGAAAAGGTATATAGGTGTATAAAGATTCTCAAAAAAACATTGATATGATTTATTTGGAAATTTAAGCAAATACATTTCGATTATTTCACGTGTTTGATACGTTTTTAAATTAATTATACAGGTTTCGGCATATTAACCTCCCCTGTTTTAAAAGGTAGTTACAAACTAACAAAACAAGATACAGAGAAAAGTATTTTATTTGTGAACAATAAATACGTTGCCATTTTATATTAATTGATTTTAAAAATTGTGTCCGGTAAATGGCGTACTCCAGTGGTGACACATTGACGAAGTCTTTTCCCGAAAGTTGTCCATAGTTCTTCGTGTCATTTCTGGTGGAATGGCAGCCACAGTCTGGGTGATTGCATCCTTTAATTTGCTTGCAGGATTGTAGGACGATGTTTTTACACTTGTACCTTTAAGAGTCCCGACAGAAAAAAAACCTGGTGATAAATCAGGTGACTTTCTTTGGGAACCAAGCGATGTGTCCTCGCAAAGAGAGAAGACGTCCAGGAAACAACTCTCTCAGAATGCCCAGAGAACATCGCGAAGTGTGAGCTGAGGCTCCGTCTTGTTCAGATTTCTGCTTCTTCATGGTCCCCAAGAAACTGGTTTAACTTTGTTCGGAGGAAGGTATTAATCATGTGGCAGCAGCGATCTGAAGTAACTGTGTTAACGTTAGTTTATCTTAATATGGACCCCATACACCAAATTCAGCAACGGCGCACCAAACTGCCACACGAGGACTGTGAAGTGGTCGTTGTCGTGAAGCAGCTGATGCTTTTCTGCTGCCCAGTAGCGAAAATTTTGTTTATGCACAGTGCTTGACAAGTGGAAGTGGACCTCATCAGACGAAATCAAAACAGCACCAATGTTCTGAACTTTCGAGAAAGACTTCGCCAATGTGTCACCATTGGAGGACGCCCTTTAGCAGGCACAATTTTTTTTTAAGACCAATTAATGTAAAATGGCATCGTATTTGTTGTTCACAAATAAAAGATATTTATCTGTATCTTGTTTTGTTTGTTTGCAACTGCCTTTTGAAACAGTGGAGTTTAATATGCCGGACCCTGTAAGTTCAATTATATGATACAACCTTAATTTTCATCAGTCTTTATACAGCTCGCTGAATTTCATTTGATAAGAATAAAAATGAGTTACAGATTTTGCCTGCATAGAAATTTTTTTTTTTTTTGCTTAAATGAAATATTCCAAACAAAATAATGTGAGCTTGTAATATGCTTTAATGAAAGTAACATTTAAATTTTCTATGAAAAATAATGTTTTTTGCTCGATTTTGCTGAAATACTCTACAGTAATATCTAGAGTGATATATTAAAATCTAATTCTCAGAAATTAAGACATGATGAAAAATAACTGTGTTCTAACAAATAAAAATGGACACCCAGTTGAATTACATTACATAATGGATATTTTATTACTTCAAAATAAATAAAATAACAAAAAAAAACCATTATTCTCAACCTCGATTCTTTAATAGAAAGAATGAATTATTATCCTCCATTGTTAAATGTTTTATAAGCTGAATGGAATTTTTAAATGGTTTTTAAACTATTAAGTAAGAATGCAGCATGTTTTGCTACAAAGTTCCTTATTTGATTTAATTTTAGAAGTGCAGGGAATTGTTATAGCATCAGTTGCCACCTTTAATGTAAATACAATCCATCAAATAAAGACACATTTTTTGTTAGAATTTTAGAAACCCAATAACATATGCTTGATATTTTTAAAAGTCTTCTTCACGTACTTATTTTTACAGGAAACAAAGGAGTGTTTTTTTTAATAATTTTTTATGAAATTTTTATTTTTATTTGAGGTTAGTAAAAACTTTTATAGCAATATATATATTGGAAAAGGAAGGATTCAAAATTGCAAACAAAATTTTTATTTCATATTCTAAGCTGAAGTATTTCAGGCATAATTACATATATTACTATAACAAGTTACAAGTGTAAAAATTACATTAAATAAATAAAATTAGATTTCGTTTAATATAGTATAAAGCAGGAATGGTCATATCATTTGGCTCTAAGCCCACATTGTGGAAGCGGAGGTTAACGGAAGGCCTCACCTTTTTTAAATGATTGCATTCATTAGGTTAATTTGCATCTCAGGAAAGGCGTACATTGTACCAAAAAATCTATATATGTCATCATCACATCTCGCAAGACAGCCTCTGGTGGGCCAGTGCCTTCCTTTGAAGATTCCTCTATAATAACCTCTTGCTTACTTTTGTTCTCCAAGTTTTCTCGTTTATAATCCCAGTCTGATTCCACTGAGTCTGTCCATCTCGGCCTTGGTCTTCCACGCTTCCGAATCCCAATGACTTTAAACTACAGTACCTTTTTGACAACAATATCATCTGGCATTCGAATTATATGGGCCATCCAATTCATCCTATTTATTTTTATGTATTTATTGATGTCAGGTTGTTTATAAATTCTATGTACTTCAAAATTATATCTTCTTCAACTATTGTTTTCGTTTACACCTCCAAGTATACTTCGAAGAATTTTTCTCTCAAAAGATGCTATTCGATTTTCTTCCAGTTTTGTTATTGTCCAAGTCTCAAATGTGTATATCAGAACTGGTCTAATAAGAGTTTTGTAAATTAAAAATTTTGCGTTCCTTGCAAGAAATTTACATTTTAAAACTCTATTCGGTCCATAAAAAGCTTTATTTGCCGGGTATAATCGATTCTTGATTTCGTGAGATATTCTGTTATCAGAGGTATCAATAAATATAAGTTTTAAAAAAAAAGTTTTATTCAATTTATTTATTGTTCTAATTTCATTCCATCTATAGCTGCAAGCGCATTTAATTTTAGAATCAGTTTAATGAGGCAAATGTACGTTATATATATCACTCTTCTCTACAAGTTTTTTAATCAGGAGTGAGATTGTGCTTGTTGAAATTCTCATCACACCCTGAAAATTAATATCAGCAAACTTACATCTATATTTACCCTTGTGGATCTTCATAGAAAGAAATCTCTACTCAAAAATATACGTCAATCCAAATATAGACAACATTTTCTCTATATGTTGTTTTTCTGACTGTTTCTGTGGGCCTCAGAAAACACTTTTTAGACCGCATGTGGTCCGCGGGAACCTATTTGCAAACCACTCTGGGACAGTGGCGTAACAAAGAATATTAATAGGTACTCGTGTTGGATTTAACCATGCATCAGTTGTAATGATCTGTAATCGATGGATACAGGACCGAGCAACTAATTAACGGATCTCTATTGCCGCAATACTACAAGTGAAGATAGGCATGTTGTGTACGTATGAAGATGGATCGCTACATTAGAACAAATACAGACTGTTGTGTAAAAATCAATGTCAGGATATTCCATTTGACATCAATTACAGCTAAGGTAAATGCATGTGTTTATTACTGCGGTTGATTTTGTCTCCAAATCACAGATATTTTACCTGTATTGTGCATTAAACAGCGGGCATGAATATTATCCGAATTCGGGTTTGCAGCCCCGGTATCCGGTGGTTTTTTGAAATCCCGGGATTAAAATAACTAATCCCGGGATTTAATATTTGTCTGAATTATATTTAAAATTTTTTTTCTAAGTATTGTGTATCTGGTATTACATTGAATGCATCTTATTTACTTTTTGTACTGTATACGTTTTACGTAAGTTTTTTTACGTGTCTTGAAGGATTCGAGGTGGTTATGAATTTTAAACCGTGAAATTTAATGTTTTATCTTATTTTCTTTTGTAACTTTCTCCCTATCGCAAGTGGGGTCAGAAAACGGATATTTCTCCCACCTCAGGATTTCCGGTGTCAGCTAACTTGGACAGAGGTAATTACAGTTTTTGGAAGATATCTAGTAGGGTTTTCAGCCACGAGATCCCGGTTTTTGTTCCAATCCCGAAATCCCGGGATTAAAATAACAAATTCCGGAATTTAATTCTTGTCTAAATTATATTTAAAAACTTTTTTCTTATAAAAATTTTCTAAGGATTTAATTTTTAAAAACTTATTTTTGTTTATGAAATATGTATGTAGATTTTTTTGTGAAATTATAAGTGCTATAGGGAAAAAATTTATATGCACAGATCTCATTTCTCATATGGGAAAACGTCGCACAGATCTAAGTGGTTCACTGCAATGCTTATACAATAATGTAAGCAACATCTCAAAAATAGATTTTGCACAGTTCCTTCTTCAATTAAATGCCGTTATTCACTAGCGGACCTGCTTGGAAGACTTGAGACACTTCAAATCCATTGCATTACTAATAGCCCATGCAACTGAATCTTAAATTTCAAATGAGGTAACACTTGAAATTGATTCACATTCTGATTCAGTAACTGGACCAGTTTATGAACAAAAGCCATTAAGTGTAGAAGAAAACTAAATAAATTTATCAAAGAAATATATGCATCAATACAGTTTATTAGATTTGAGACACTGTCCTACCGAACGTGCATTTTCTTTGGTAGGACAATCTGTAACAAAAATAATAAGATGTTTCAATGATGAAACGCTGGAGGAGCTGTGTTTTTATAAGCTTATTTACAGAAACACAAGAAATGAAGAAATGCTTTTTTGTAAAATTTCATTATGTATTATTTTTATTTGTTTTTTGTGAATTAATTTTTTTATTTGTTTCATTAAAATAATATTAAATCAATTTTTATTTATATTTTCAATTTTATTATGCAATTTTAACTATGCTAATATGTAAGTATTTTTAAAAAAAATAGTCCAATCCTAATCCCGGGGTCCCGGGATTTGGATAATGTATTCCCGAAATCCGGGATTGAAAATATGACACGGGATTGCAAACCCTAATCCGAAGGGGAATCCATTGTCTTTACAGACGAATCACGTTTCTACTTGGCAATACAACAACAGTCAGATTAAGAGTCTGGAAATATTTTAGAAAGATGTTGCTTAACTTTTGCTTTATGCCATGCTGTACTGGTCCTGTACCTGATATTATGATTTGGGATGAAGGGGAAAAATTGGATTCCACTCCATTAGTATGTAATGACCTGCGAGAACTATAACTCTCTGATTTTAGAAGTTGTTGCCCTACCTTAATTCAGAGCTTGTCTGCAGCTCTATTAAGCAGAAAAAGTGTGGTACATTCAGTACTTTTTCGTCCACTAGACTACATTGCTACCTTGACCTATCTGTTCTCTCGATTTATCGTCAATCGAACATGTCTGGGAGACGATTAGAAAATGACTGACCCGGCATACACCACTCGCTGCTACACCAGATCGTATTTGGCAATGCATTGACGCATTATATTCTGCCTTACCTCGAGAAGATATTCAAAGCCTTTTTTTATTTGATTGCCAACAGTGGAAAGAACAATCGCTGAAAGCTGATTTTTGTTAATACTGATATTATCGTCTTCGTCACCTCGGAAAAGACTATTTTTATAATTATTTCACCTTTGTACCGTGTATTAAATCGACAACTTCTTCAATTCAACAATTTCTACAGAATTAACTTTTAAATCCACGTAGATTGGAGTTTAAATTAAATACAAATTATGCTGAAACCGAGAAATTTTTCATTTTGACTGCCATTTTTAATTTTCAATAACGCTTCAGGCAGGTATTTGTAAAGATTAATGTCTAAAGTAATTAATAATGCAAAACGTTTAGTACATAACAAACTTAAGCATTTGAATTAAGGAAATAAAAAACACTAAACACTTCCCGAAAAAGTCATTATTCGCTTAAATGAAGATTCAACTTCATATATTCAAATCTTCTAACAATTTTCATATTCAGTTTAATTTTGCGGGTGTGTCCTTGTTTCAAAAGTAAAATTTAATGATTATTAATCTTGGATATTAAATTCTACAATTTCAGATCGGGTTTAGTAATATGCAACTAGAACAACGATCATTCATTTTTACCACACTTTAATGGTAATTATATAAATTATTTTTATTTTGACTACAATTCTTTCCTTTTCAAATAGTTAATCAAGACATTTTCTGTGACAAGCTAAGCTGAAGATCCATTAAAATTTATTTACCTGTTTTTTTCTCTCTCTTTAACAGGAGTGTCTAAAGATGTATCATCATCAAAAATGTATAAAAAAAATCAAAATGCTGCTTTACATACTAGCAAAACTCGTTGAGATTGTGGTCAAGATTGCAGAATTCCTGCTGTTTTAAATTTAATTCATACAATTTTGATATACAGTAGTTATGAAAATCGCAAATGCCACGGATTAAAATAAAAAAAAGTCGTGAATTTAATTTTAGATGTATTTGACTACGGTATGAAATCGAAAGGTTTGTGATTAATAAACTGGAAAGAGCAACTGAAAGTGACTTCAATCTAAATGAGGGAATTACCATTGGCTCTAAGTGAATCCCTTTGGGGTCTTTCGGAAGTTAAAAGCTCAGAAGTCTATGATAACTTTTTTTGTTGTCAAATTTTAATTAATTTTTAGTTATTGGAATTATTAGATAATAATATCCATTTCAGTATGTATGTATATAATACAATATGCATATAAAGCTGTGATCCACACACTCATTTAAAGTAGCATGTCATAAATACAGAAATATATACAAATCTAATAAAATACTGTTTACCAATTTTCTTTCATATTTTTAGTTAAATTTTTATTCTTAAGTTTGTGTGTGTGCAATTATTAATATATATTACGATTATATTGTATTGTGTTGTTCATAAATAGTTATCCTTAACTTTTTGTGCCATTATTAGTATTATGATTACGATGTAGTCTGTTCCTTACAAAGAAAAATGTGAGGGGGTCTATGTAAAAAAATATTTTTTTGAAAAGTAATTGACGATTAAAAAAGATTGGATACCTCTGTACTTAATTATAAAACTCAGGTTTAATGCACTAATATGCCACCCATAGGTATAGTGGTTAGTGACGCAGACTGCGGTGCAGTAGGGCCTGGGTTCGAATCCCGGAAAGGGCATGGATGTTTGTGTTTTAATCTTTCTTTCCTTTGTGTTATAACCCCCGTGGGATACGTTGTGTGGGGCAAGGGGTTTATAAATGTTCTCAATAAAAAAATGCCCTAATATAAGAGTCTCATTTAGTATATATACTCCTTATAAACATGCAAATGCCAATTCTTTTATTTATATTTCATGCATAATAAAATATATTCATTTGTGTCTTAATTGAAAAGTAGATGTGAAGTATATTCTTCATTTGTTTTTAAAAGTACATACAGAGAAATTTTTGTTTTGTTTTAATTTGCATATAAGAATATTTTATTCAAATGTACCAGATATTTGAATAAGAATAACACACACACATGTAACACAATGTATCACTTGTTTTAAATTGTTCTAATTCCTTCGTAGTTTAAGTATTCCAAATATGTTCAATTGAATGAAAAATTGTAAAACTAAAAATTTTATTTTTATTATAGGAAAAAATACAAGGGAAATACGAGTTTCATTGATTTGAATCTGAAATGGAAGCATAACACTGCGTTATCTTTTTGAAATTTAATTTTTAAAAAATTAAAAAATTTTAAATGGAAATATGCAATTTGAAGTTCACATTTAGCAGCTTATTAATATGTAAATATTAGCCAAATTGGATAAACTTAAAAGGATAAAATAAATAATAACACTAATATTGAATAATTGAATTAGTATGTTAATGCTTATAAGTATAATTTAACTCATTAAAGTAATAAAGGAAGTAATTAAACTTTGGTGATTAACGAAAAAAATAAATTTAATAATTATTATTTAATTATTCAGCAATACAATAAGAACATTTAATTCAACGGTTGATGCAATTTTTAAAAATAAACTAATTAAAAACATCTTAATTTTTATTTATCAATTATTTTACTCAAAGCATAAAGACATACCAAGTTGGGTAATATGCAATCAATGAAATTGTACTTAGCGATTCCAGAAATGTTTTCCCAGCTGTATATTCGATATGTATAATTTTAGAAGGACATAAAGGTGAAAGCTTCATTGATCGCAAGTTAAAAAATTGGGTTAATTTGAATATTTCATCAATTAGCAATATTCCCATGCCGCCCTTTAGCGGTGCTTATATAACAAAATCTAAAGCCCTCCAGTTAAGAATCAATTTAATTACTTTTGAAACTGGTATTTTACGCTATTCGATAATGCTCAAAACCATTATTTTAGAGAGTGAGATTTTCTGATACCAAATTTGACTGATATTGAGAACGAAATGAAAAGTTGAAATGTAAAGATAATTATACAGGCAAAATGTTTTGAACTTTTGCCTCAATTACCTCATTTCTTTTCGTATTTTAAACCTTGCCAATACACCTTGAAATAATACTCTATCATATACTTAGAATTTAAATGATAAGTTAGAAATATCTGTAAAAAGTATATCCAATTAACAAATTAAGGTAAAAAAATTCCGATCGCTTAGGTATAAATTATGCGAAAAGATTTTTTAAAAATGTTTATATCATAAAATAATTAATAAAGGAAAGGTCGTGAGAAATATAATGGATGGGTGTTTGCATTCAAACTGATAATGGATGGTGATTTTATTGTTATTATATTGAAAAAGAATCCATATTTGAGACATTTATTTCGAAGCTGAATTAGTTTGTTTAAAACTATTAATTCGAATAAATGTGATACCATTTTATTGAAATGCTGTTTATTGTACTTTTTGAAAACACAAAACACTTAAGTAAAAAATAAAAAAATGTATCTTTCTTGCCAAATTTACTAAGAAAATTAAGAAATAAAAAAAAGTTTGACAAAAATCTCTCGTAATATATTTATAAAGATATTTGATGTTTCGAAAACAAAGGG